>BPLR01015414.1:0-71765 GCA_021605095.1 Caerostris extrusa | reverse complement strand
TATCCTGTTTCAAATTTTTAATCGCTATTAAAATGCTTCAATTCCTTCTATTAGCTCACACTCTCCCTACGTATATCCTGTTCAAATTTTCAATCACTATTAAAATACTTTTCAATTCCTTCTATTAGCTCACATTCTCCCTACATATATCTTGTTTCAAATTTTTAATCGCTATTAAACTACTTTTTCAATTCCTTCTATTAGCTCACACTCTCCCTATATATATCTTGTTCAAATTTTCAATCACTATTAAAATACTTTTCAATTCCTTCTATTAGCTCACACTCTCCCTATATATATCTTGTTTCAAATTTTTAATCACGTTAATTAAATACTATTTCAGTTCCTTCTATTAGCTCACACTCTCGCTATGTCTTACTGTTCAAATTCAATCACTATTAAAATACTTTTTCAATTCCTTCTATTAGCTCACACTCTCCCCTACATATATCCTGTTCAAATTTTCAATCACTATTAAAATACTTTTTCAATTCCTTCTATTAGCTCCTCTCCCTACATATATCCTGTTAAAATTTTCAATCACTATTAAAATACTTTTTCAATTCTTTTATTAGCTCACACTCTCCCTACATATATCCTGTTCAAATTTTCCAATCACTATTAAAATACTTTTTTTCAATTCCTTCTATTAGCTCACACTCTCCCTACGTATATCCTGTTCAAATTTTCAATCACTATTAAAATACTTTTCACTTCCTTCTATTAGCTCACACTCTCCCTACATATATCCTGTTCAAAGATTTTCAATCACTATTAAAATACTTTTTTTCCTTCTATTAGCTTCACACTCTCCCTACGTATATCCTGTTCAAATTTTCATCACTATTAAAATACTTTTTCAATTCCTTCTATTAGCTTCCCTACATATATCCTGTTCTCACACTTTAAAATACTCCCTACATATATCTTGTTCAAATTTTCAATCGTTAATGAAATACTTTTTCAATTCCTTCTATTAGCTCACACTCTCCCTACATATATCCTGTTCAAATTTTCAATCACTATTAAAATACTTTTCAATTCTTTCTATTAGCTCACACTCTCCCTACATATATCCTGTTCAAATTTTCAATCACTATTAAAATACTTTTTCAATTCCTTCTATTAGCTCACACTCTCCCTACATATATCCTGTTCAAATTTTCAATCACTATTAAAATACTTTTTCAATTCTTTTATTAGCTCACACTCTCCCTACATATATCCTGTTCAAATTTTCAATCACTATTAAAATACTTTTTCAATTCCTTCTATTAGCTCACACTCTCCCTACGTATATCCTGTTCAAATTTTCAATCACTAATAAAATACTTTTTCAATTCCTTCTATTAGCTCACACTCTCCCTACATATATCCTGTTCAAATTTTCAATCGCTATTAAAATACTTTTCAGTTCCTTCTATTAGCTCACACTCTTCCTACATATATCCTGTTCAAATTTTCAATCACTATTAAAATACTTTTTCAATTCCTTCTATTAGCTCACACTCTCCCTACATATATCCTGTTCAAATTTTCAATCACTATTAAAATACTTTTTCAATTCCTTCTATTAGCTCACACTCTCCCTACGTATATCCTGTTCAAATTTTCCATCGCTAATAAAATACTTTTTCAATTCCTTCTATTAGCTCACACTCTCCCTACATATATCCTGTTCAAATTTTCAATCACTATTAAAATACTTTTTCAATTCCTTCTATTAGCTCACACTCTCCTACATATATCCTGTTCAAATTTTCAATCACTATTAAAATACTTTTTCAATTCCTTCTATTAGCTCACACTCTCCCTACATATATCCTGTTCAAATTTTCAATCACTATTAAAATACTTTTTCAATTCCTTCTATTAGCTCACACTCTCCCTACATATATCCTGTTCAAATTTTCAATCACTATTAAAATACTTTTTCAATTCCTTCTATTAGCTCACACTCTCCCTACATATATCCTGTTCAAATTTTCCATCGCTATTAAAATACTTTTTCAATTCCTTCTATTAGCTCACACTCTCCCTACATATATCCTGTTCAAATTTTCAATCACTATTAAAATACTTTTTCAATTCCTTCTATTAGCTCACACTCTCCCTACATATATCCTGTTCAAATTTTCAATCACTATTAAAATACTTTTTCAATTCCTTCTATTAGCTCACACTCTCCCTACATATATCCTGTTCAAATTTTCAATCACTATTAAAATACTTTTCAATTCTTCTATTAGCTCACACTCTCCCTACATATATCCTGTTCAAATTTTTCAATCGCTAATAAAATACTTTTTCAATTCCTTCTATTAGCTCACACTCTCCCTACATATATCCTGTTCAAATTTTCAATCACTATATAAAATACTTTTCAATTCCTTCTATTAGCTCACACTTCCCTACATATATCCTGTTCAAATTTTCAATCACTATTAAAATACTTTTTCAATTCCTTCTATTAGCTCACACTCTCCCCTACGTATATCCTGTTCAAATTTTCAATCACTATAAAATACTTTTCAATTCCTTCTATTAGCTCACACTCTCCCTACATATATCCTGTTCAAATTTTCAATCACTATAAAATACTTTTTCAATTCCTTCTATTAGCTCACACTCTCCCTACATATATCCTGTTCAAATTTTCAATCACTATTAAAATACTTTTTCAATTCCTTCTATTAGCTCACACTCTCCCCCTACATATATCCTGTTCAAATTTTCAATCACTATTAAAATACTTTTTCAATTCCTTCTATTAGCTCACACTCTCCCTACATATATATCCTGTTCAAATTTTCAATCACTATTAAAATACTTTTTCAGTTCCTTCTATTAGCTCACACTCTCCCTACATATATCCTGTTCAAATTTTCAATCACTATTAAAATACTTTTTCAATTCCTTCTATTAGCTCACACTCTCCCTACATATATCCTGTTCAAATTTTCAATCACTATAAAATACTTTTTCAATTCCTTCTATTAGCTTCACTCTCCCTATTATATCTTGTTCAAATTTTCAATCACTATTAAAATACTTTTTCAATTCCTTCTATTAGCTCACACTCTCCTAAAATATCCTGTTCAAATTTTCAATCGTTTATAAAATGCTTTTTCAATTCCTTCTATTAGCTCACACTCTCCCTACATATATCCTGTTCAAATTTTCAATCACTATTAAAATACTTTTCAATTCCTTCTATTAGTTCACACTCTCCCCTACGTATATCTTGTTCAAATTTTCAATCGTTTAAAATACTTTTTCAATTCCTTCTATTAGCTCACACTCTCCCTACATATATCCTGTTCAAATTTTCAATCACTTTAAAAATACTTTTTCAATTCCTTCTATTAGCTCACACTCTCCTATATATCCTGTTCAAATTTTCAATCACTTATAAAATACTTTTTCAATTCCTTCTATTAGCTCACACTCTCCCCCTATATATCCTGTTCAAATTTTCAATCGTTATAAAATACTTTTTCAATTCCTACTATTAGCTCACACTCCCTACATATATCCTGTTCAAATTTTCAATCAATCTATAAAATACTTTTTCAATTCCTACTATTTAGTATCTCCTATCTATATCCTGTTCAAATTTTCAATCGCTTCATAAAAATACTTTTCAATTCCTTCTATTAGCTCACACTCTCCCTATATATCTTGTTCAAATTTTCAATCTCCTACTTCATAAATACTTTTTCAATTCCTACTATTAGTTCACACTCTCCTATATATCTTGTTCAAATTTTCAATCACTCATAAAATACTTTTCAATTCTACTATTAGTTCACACTCTCCCTACATATATCTTGTTCAAATTTTCAATCGTTTATAAAATACTTTTTCAATTCCTACTATTAGCTCACACTCTCCCTATATATATCTTGTTCAAATTTTCAATCACTTTATAAAATACTTTTTCAATTCCTTCTATTAGCTCACACTCCCTACATATATCTTTTCAAATTTTCAATCAATCAAAAATACTTTTTCAATTCCTTCTATTAGTCACACTCTCCCTTATATATCCTGTTCAAATTTTCCCAATCACTATTACTTTTCAATTCCTACTATTAGCTCACACTCTCTCCTACATATATCTTGTTTCAAATTTTCAATCACGTTTATAAAATACTTTTCAATTCCTACTATTAGTTTCACTCTCTCCTATATATATCTTGTTCAAATTTTCAATCACTCATTAAAATACTTTTCAATTCCTTCTATTAGTTTCACACTCTCCCTATATATATCTTGTTCAAATTTTCAATCGCTTTAAAATACTTTTTCAATTCCTTCTATTGTTCAATCTCCCTATATATATCTTGTTCACATTTTCCAATCGCTGTTAAAATATGCTTTTTCAGTTCCTTCTATTAGTTCACAAAAATTCCTACATATATATCTGTTTTCATTTTCAATCGTGTTAAAATACTTTTCAATTCCTACTATTGAGTTCAACTCTCCTAAGTATATCCTGTTCAGGTTTTTCAATCGTTCATAAAATACTTTTTCAATTCCTACTATTGGTTTCACACTCTCTACGCATATCTTATGTTCAAATTTTCAATCGCTGTTAAAATGCTTTTTTCAATTTCTTCTATTAGCTCACACTCTCCTATATATATCTTGTTCAAATTTCAATCGTTCATAAAATACTTTTTCAATTCCTACTATTAGCTCACACTCTCCTATATATATCTTGTTCACATTTTCAATCACTCATAAAATGCTTTTTCAATTCCTACTATTAGTTTCACATTCTCCTATATATATCTTGTTCACATTTCAATCGTTAATAAAATGCTTTTTCAATTCCTACTATTAGCTTCACACTCTCCCTACATATGTCTTGTTCACATTTCAATCACTCATAAAATACTTTTTCAATTCTTTCTATTAGTTTCACACTCTCCCTACATCTTGTTCACATTTTCAATCGTTCATTAAAAATTTTTCAATTCCTGCCTATTGGTTCACACTCTCCATGTATATCCTGTTAAAAGATTTTCAATCGTTCATAAAATGCTTTTTCAATTCTACTATTAGTTTCACACTCTCCCTACATATGTTTGTTCACATTTCAATCGTTCATTGAGTAACGCAGAAGTTCCAGCTCATATTCCAAAACCACTCTCCTGCCAATATCCTGTTCAAGGTGCTCTGATCCAACTAATAAAATGCTTTCAAATTCTTTCTATTGAAACTCCACTCTCCCCTACATGTATCTCAGTTCAAATTTTCAATCGCTATTAAAATACTTTTTCAGTTCTTCTATTAGCTCACACTCTTCCTACATATATCCTGTTCAAATTTTCCAATCACTATTAAGATAGCGCCATTCCTTCTATTGGCTCACTCTCCCTACATGTATCCTGATTTCCAGGTTTTCAGTCGCTGTTGAAAATGCTTTTCCAGTTCATTCTATTAGTCACACTCCTCCCTACATATCCTGTTCGATTTTCCATCCTTCAATAAAATGCTTTTCAGTTCCTTCTATTGGCTCACTCTCCTACATGTATCTGTTCAGATTTTCAATCACTTTCGTAAAATGCTTTTTCAGTTCATTCTGATTAGCTCACTCTCCTACATATATCTGTTCAAGGTTTTCTGATCACTATTTAAGATGAAACTTTCGGTTCACTTTCTGTTGTAGCTCACACTCTCCTACGTGCCATATCCTCGTTCAGGTTACTTTCGTCGTGATGGAAATGCTTCAGTTCATTCCTGTTGGCTCGCACTCTCCCTACATGATATCTGTTCAGGTGCGATCTGTGAAATGCTTTCGATTCCTTCTGTTAAAGGCTCACGCTCTCCTGCATGTATCCTGTTCCAGATTTTCCAGTCACTGTTAGGAATGCTTTTCAGTTCATTCTGTGAGGCTCACGCACTCCCTACGTATGTCCTGATTTCCAGGTGCTTTCGATCACTGATGAAAATGCTTTTCAGTTTTCCTTCTATTAGGCTCACACTCTCCTACGTATCACTGTTTCCAATATCATTGATTTTCCAATTTTCAACTCTACATCCTGTTTCAGGTTGCAAAAAATGCTTTTTCCAGTTCCTTCTATTAATCACACTCTCCCTACGTGTGTCAATTATTCAATAAGGTAACAGTTCCTTCTATTGGCTCAGCTCTCTACGCCTGTTTCAAATTTTTATCGCTTTTTCCAGTTTCAATTCCTTCTATTAACTCACACTCTCCCTACCGTATATCCTGTTCAGATTTTCAGTCACTGTTAAGAATGCTTTTTTCAGTTCAGCTTCCTATTGGCTCACGCTCTCCTACGTAGCCTCGTTTCCAGGTTTTCGATCGCTGTTAAAGATGCTAACAGTTCATTCTGTTATTGGCTCACACTCTCCTACATATATCCTGTTCAGGTTACCAGTCATATTAAAGATGGCGCAGTTCATTCTATTGGCTCGCTCACTCCCTACATGTAATCCTGTTCAGGTTTTCAAATCTAACTAATTAAAAGTTCATTCTCAGTTCATTCTGTTCTCACGCTCTCACTTTTAAAATGCTTTTCAATTCCTTCTATTCTCAGGTTACTTTCAGCATATCCTGTTCAAATTTTCCAATCCGTTCAATTCCTTCTATGAGCTCACACTCTCCCTACATGTAATCATGATTAAGATTTTCGATCATCTATTGATATGCTTTCAGTTTCTTTTCCTATTAGCTCACTCTCTCTACGCATATCTGTTCAAAATTTTCAATCGCCTATTAAAATATTTTTCAATTCCTTCTATTAGCTCACACTCTCCCTACATATATCCTGTTCAAATTTTCAATCGCTGTTAAAATGCTTTTTTCAATTCCTTCTATTAGCTCACACTCTCCCTACATATATCCTGTTCAAATTTTCAATCGCTGTTAAAATGCTTTTCAATTCCTTCTATTGGCTCACTCTCCTACATATATCCTGTTCAAATTTTCAATCGCTGTTAAAATACTTTTCAATTCCTTCTATTAGCTCACACTCTCCCTACGTATATCTGTTCAAATTTTCCATCAGCTAATAAAATCCTTTTTCAATTCCTTCTATTGGCTCACACTCTCCCTACATATATCACCATGTTCAGATTTTCAGTCACTTATTTAAAAATGCTTTTCAGTTCCTTCTATAGCTCACACTCTCCTACATATATCCTGTTCAAATTTCCATCGCTATTAAAATACTTTTTCAATTCATTCTATTAGCTCACTCTCCCTACGTATGTCCTGTTCAGGTTTTCAATCACTGTTAAAAATGCTTTTCAGTTCCTTCTATTGGCTCACTCTCCCTACATATATCTGTTCAGGTTTTCCAGTCACTGTTAAGAATGCTTTTCAGTTCCTTCTGTGGCTCACTCTCCCTACGTATATCTGTTTCAAGATTTTCCATCGCTAATAAAAATGCTTTCAGTTCATTCTGTTGGCTCACACTCTCCTACATATATCCTGTTTCCAGGTTTTAATCCTTCATTAAAATGCCAGTTCATTCTATTGGCTCCTCTCCTACGTATATCCTGTTCAGATTTTCAGTCACTATTAGAATGCTTTTCCAGTTCATTCTATTGGCTCCCACTCTCCTACATATATCGGTTTCAAATTTTTAATCGCTATTAAAATACTTTTCAATTCCTTCTATTAGCTCAGTCACCTGTTCAAATTTTCAATCACTATTAAAATGTTTTTCAGATTCCTTCTATTAGCTCACACTCTCCTACATATATCCTGTTTCAAATTTTCAATCACTATTAAAATACTTTTTTCAATTCCTTCTATTAGCTCACACTCTCTCCCTACGTATATCCTGTTCAAATTTTCCATCACTAATAAAATGCTTTTTCAATTCCTTCTATTAGCTCACACTCTCCCTACATATATCCTGTTTCAAATTTTAATCGCTATTAAAATACTTTCAATTCCTTCTATTAGCTCACACTCTCCTACGTATATCCTGTTCAGGTTTTTCAGTCACTATTAAAATGCTTTTTCAATTCCTTCTATTAGCTCACTCTCCCTACATATATCCTGTTCAAATTTTCAATCACTATTAAAATGCTTTTTCAATTCCTTCTAATAGCTCACACTCTCCCTACATATATCTTGTTCAATTTTCAATCGTTAAAGAAATACTATTTCACTTCCTTTTAATAGCTCACACTCTCCTATATATATCTTGTTCAAATTTTCAATCGTTAAGGAAATACTATTTCAATTCCTTCTAATAGCTCACACTCTCCCTACGTATATCTTGTTCAAATTTTCAATCGCTATTAAAATACTTTTATTCATCTTCTTTTATTCATCCTTTTTATTCAATTTCTTCATATATTTTTATTCATCATTTTATTCAATTTCTTCATCCAAAGCCAAATACTTTTTTTTTAACTTGTAGTGGAGGACACTTGATGTTAATACAGTTTTTTTCAAATATTAATACAGTAATCAAATTTAATGAATTCATTTTTAGTTTTTTTTAATTTAAGTTGCATGTATTTAGCTAGATGAAAGCGCCAGTTAAACTTAAAAAAATGAATGAAAATTATTTATAAGGACTTTCTGCAATATAGTGAAAAAAAGTTAAATTGACTTTAAAATTTTTTTTAAAATTACTTTTTATTCATCCATTCAAGTTGAAATTTTTTTTTAAACTTGTGAGTGGATGACACTTGATGTTAATACAGTTTTCAAACATTAATTATTTAATTAAATTTAATTAATTTTTAGTTTTTATATGGGAGAAAGAATATCTCTCTTATATAATGTATTTAGCAGGATGTAAATTTATAAATAAAATACCGTCAGTAGCGAAACGTGTAGATCGCTGGAAAAAAATTTCTTTTTAGATTCTTTTTTCATTTTGGATTCTAGTCTGAGTCCAGGGAGGAACAAAATGAAAAATGAAACATGCGAATAAATTAATGAGAGATGGAATGTGTGTACGTGAGAGAGAGAGAATTTTTCTAACTTAAAAAATGGATGAATATGATTTATAAAGGACTTTCTGCAATATAGTGAAAAAAAGTAGAAATAGACTTTAAAAGAATATTTTTTTATATTACTTGTTCATTACTGTCATCATTTACGGTTAGAACTCGTAAAATTTTATTGTGAGAGAAAATATACATTTTAAATAGTTATAAATATTAATTTTCTTATTATTCTACAAGTAATGTGCACATTTGCTTAAAATGTAATATTTGTGCTTTGAGCAAATATCATAAACTAGAAATAAGTGGCATAGGATTTGCAGAAATTGTTGGTAGCGATCTGGCTAATGTAAAGTAATTTGTTTATTTATTGCAAATCCATACGCCAGAAATATTCTTCATTTGAGATTGAGGCGGGTAAGTATGATGCTTATTGTAGGGAATAATTTGTATTGTCAGACTGTCATCACACAAAACACATAGCAAAATGCTGTCTGGCTGGTAACGTCTCGGCTTATACTAGACCTATAACGGCTTCAGGGAGAAGGTCACTTTCAGAATCATGGGGACATTTCAAGTTTTATTTAAGCACTCTCTCTCTCTATATATATATACAAATACAGAACTCTGAATTACACTCATGTCCATAAATTAAGGATAATTCAGAATCACACAGAAATTGAACTCTATAATAAAAATTTCACCTGTAGAATTATCACACACATCTTGAAGAAGAATATGCAAATTACTGGAAACCACCAGATGGTGCGGAGAGTACGTCACAATGACGAGTGTAAGAGAGGGGTATATAAGGAATGGTGGCAAAGAAGTAAAATTGTTCACAAGCGCTTTAAAAGCCTTTCAGTTCACTAACCGCATAGTTATGGCACAAAGGAAGCATTTGGATGATTTTTTACTTGGTAGAATTATCGGACGACTGGAATGTGGACGTACCAGCTGGTAGTATCCGAGGAACTTGGAATCGCCCAGAGTGTCATCTCCAGGCTTTGGCAACGATTCCAAGATGTAATGTGAGTAGATGTTACAGCACAGGTCGCCCCGAGTTACAACGCCGAATGAGGACCGGTATTTAGCAGTTACTGCCAAAAGAAACAGACGGAGCGCAGCATCAGACCTGTCTCGTCAGCTCTCTTCAGCTACCGGTACGACAGTTTCAAGGCAGACCATGTACAGACGCTTAGGGCACATTGGTCTATATGCTCGTAGGCCTGTCAGATGTTAAACTTACCGCAACTCACTGTCGCCTGAGATTAACCTGGAGTAGAGAGCATACTTACCAATATTAACCATCATACTAACCATGTTATACTGTGTTTTGTAGATTGGTTCTTTTTTGAAATTTGCTCCAGGGAGAAAAAATCGCCAATTTTTATTAATTATGTCAAACATATAGCATCTTTTTTTGCTCTTTACCTTTTGTTTAATAAATAGACTTTACAAATAAGTCAAATTTGTTTTGCTTCTGTCTCTTTCTTTGCCTGAACTTCATTATTCTTAATTTATGGACATGAGTGTATTATACAAAGAAATAAAAATAAAAATATATAAATTTTACTACAAGTGCAGTTCACACCCCACGTTAAATCTAAATGCCCGATCTGCGGTAGACCTTGATTATCCCAAGATGCGATACACGAAAACACAGGAGGTTCACTTTGGAAAACAGGCGGAAACTGCGGCCTCTTCAGTCACTTGAGAGAAAAGAAGAGGAGCAACACTTCTGGTCGACTCATCGCAGAACTCTCTCTCTTCTCTTATTCAAAAATTCCTTTTAAGACAAACTGTCAAGACGAAGGGCTGAGCTTCCCTCCCTTCTCAATGGAGTAGACATTTACCCTCATGATGGAACAACTCATAGTGTAATCCATATTCAATCTGCAATCATTTCGATCTGTGAAGGTCGCACAGACATTTGCTAATTTTATGAGTCTCATTATACATGATACCGAATATCTGCTATGTAGTATAACTACCCACAATACTGCTTGTCTGCTGCCAAATTTGAATGTTAGGTTGTTATTATATACTTGTCAAATAATATACATTCCTCTCGTCAGGGAATGAAAGGCCAAAAGTCTTCCCGTGAGAAAAAAATGCTACAATTTCCATACAACTAAAAATGTTTTGTTACTTATTTTATAATAAATGGAATATAAGTTTTCAAATTTTTGCAAAAGATAAAATATAGTTATTCAAACAGTTTTATCCATAATGTGAAATTTAATTTTATTTAAGAATTTAGTAGTGTTTTTGTCATTATCATATAATTTTTGAAGTTTTTATTTAAGCAAAGATAAATTTACTTTATATTTTTTATGATACTACTAGTTGAAATAGAATCATACTGTTTCACAAAGCGTCTCTTTTAATAATAAACAAATTTTTATTTGTTTATAGTGTGCCTCCGCCCTCAAATTTTGAGAGCAGGGGCACAATGTTTTATTAGGCATACATTCTTGCTGATTTTAAAAATCAAATATGCTTTAATTTAGGTACTCAACCAAAATGACCTGTTTTCAAGTCTTTTTTGTTTTAACAGTCAATTATACTTTCTAGAAACTTTTATGACTTGCAAATTTATTTATCTTTGATTTCATATGGAATATTTCAATTTTGAAAATTCTTGGAAAGCATATCCATGTCTTAAACTTTTCATGGAATGTCCTTTATAGAGTATGCTTTCAATTTCTAAAATTACATGGTCTTGCAAATAAAACCCATAAAGCAACATTATAATGTCCACTTAAGATGATTAGGTATTTGAAAATCTTAATAAAAGAATTTGCTTTTTCATATCAGTACTATTGACATGAGATCAGTTTTATTCTACACAGGAACATTCTGCTAAATATAGTCAATACGTGTAATTAATCGGTAAATAATTTTAAAAATAGTATATCTTTAAATAGTACAATGTAATAATGTAATAGCATATTAAAATATATTAAAGAGTTACTGTATAATTAAAAATACTAGTACGTTTTTTAAATGTTCCTTTAAACTAAATGAATTGTTTATACTTCAAAGACGACACAAAATCACATTTTGTTTTTTCAAAATTATTTAATAAAATCTTTTTTTATAGATTTTAAATTAATTGATTTAAGCAATGTAACATTCCAATTTTGATAATATGTGAAGTGAAACTCTAAAGCAGGGGTCTCAAAGTACGGCCCGCGGGCCAAATCCGGCCCACCAGTGTCATCAATACGGCCCGCGACAGCGAATAGTTTATTGGGGTTTTTATACACAGAAAGACAAACTCAGTTTTATTTACTTGCTAGGTAAAAGCTTAATGACAAGCATAATACGCGGAAAATTTAACTTAAGCATAACAAATAACAATTAATTCAAATGAATCCCACTAACATTATAAACTAGTGAACATCCCGCGGTTACCCTCGGTAGTTATGTTGAGGTAAAGAGTATCGCATATGTGTGTATATCGATGTCTGGAATGTATATATCCTGAATCAAACATAAACTTGCTCGCTCAGAGCGCGTACTCGGCGACTGGTCTAGAAATTATAGATAATAGCAGAAAAATTAAAACGGTTTTGGCCCTTGGTACTTACTGGAGTAAACAGTATGGCCCTAAGGCTGGAAAGTTTGGAGACCCCCTGCTCTAAAGCATACATTGATTTAATGTAATATGATAAAAGTTTCAATATATGACTTGTATTTATACTATTATTACCATCTATTAAAATCGAAACATATTACGGTTTTTATAAAAAGAATATCGCAACAGTTAACTTATATATATATATATATATATATATATAAAATTATAAAAAATTGTTCAAATTTAATATAATCAACGCTTGTAATATTATCGCCAGTATCTTGTAATATTAGCGATTCAGCCTAATATGGCAATATGATGGATAATAGGACTATAATATGACTATGATGAGAGATTCTGTGAGACTTGAAACAGTGACGGATTTTTCCAAGGATGAACAGCGTTGTTATGCATGTCTTCATGAGAATAAAACGTGCCCCAATTAAATTTTTATATAAAAAATGTTGCATTAATATTCACATGATAAAGAGTTAATTATGGTGATAGCTTGAAGTATCTCATCCGATATTATATGAATGGAAGATTCTTCATTGAGATAGTTTGTATTGGGGGAAACATTGTACCATTATTTATAGCAAGTGATAAAAAAAAAAATGAGAAAGAAATACCTCGTCTAACAAATAAAAGAGATGCTCAATCAGATGCGTAGGTTCACAAGATAATATTGACCGAATCTTCTGAAGTGCGCGAATCTTTCTTATTGGTGGGAGCTGTTACTCGGTACCATGATACGAAGTACGGTACCATCGTACGAAGAGCCATAAATGTTAGTAAAACAAGCAGTAACAATGTTTTTTAATTGCAAGATAACGCACTGTCTCACATTGCCACTACGCTTGACAATCTACACCATTTTTATTGAAACATATTATATCACCCTCTGTAGAAATTGGATATCCTTGAATTATGACATCTTTAATCAATTGAAAAAGCCTTGAAAAGACGTTCTTCACCTCCTATCTCACTGCTGTTCGAAAAATGGTTTCATTGTTAATGCATTTTCTTGTGAAGTTTAATGTTGGAAGATTTGCAGAACACTGACTGTGACCCTCTCAGTTATTCATAGGCTGTGAAATGCTTTTCTGAGAATAGAGAACAACTTATAGAAAGCCGGAGAAGACCTAGACCTGCAAGTGCTATAGAGGACCAACTATTTGTAGCTAACTGCAAGGGAACAGAATGGATATATCAACAATTAGGGTGTTCTTGTGTAACAGATAGCTGGTATCCAGATAAATTGTGTGGAAAATCACAATGGAAGACATTGTAAGCGTAGCATTGTGTGTAGCCTATACATCGCGCCACCACATGTCAATTGAATTAAAAATCATTGAATCACTGTATATGTTACTGAGGACATCAGATTTTATTTTCAAAGTGATTTTCAGTCTGGCGGAATCCGAGAACTCTTTATCATCCTAGTTATATCTATGGAAGACAGGGTTGTTGCGCTAATGCGTGAGGGGGACAAATATTAGTTTAGAAGGTCTCACCGGCCTGTATATTATATCAAGAGACACCGTTACTCCTAAGTCACAAGTTATAGGGAGGCGTCATTCTTATATAAATAGTTTGTCTTTTACAGGTGTAGTTGGAGGTTCTTTTATTTTGTAAGACAATAATTCTAGACCACTCAGAATTGCTTAGGTAAATAATCGTTTTCGTAAGTAAACTATAATACGTAGGGGCTGGCTGTCACTTCTCTGGTCATGAACCTGTCTGAATATGAATGGTATAATCTAGAGAAACACGTATTCCACCTACTGCAACCTTTCAGAGTTTTCGAACTGCCTAATCATAGTAATAGTTTATCTTGCTAATTTAATGAGATGGAAAAACTGTTCACACTGAAGTTAATTACATAGGGAACACAGATATTATGTTTTTTTTCAGTACATTTCTATTTTATGTATTTTCAAGACGGAAAATAGACATTCTGCTTTTCATTAATGCCTAATTTGTGAAGCATTGTATGATTATTATTGTTGTTTTCATTCTTCATTAAATTCCAATGATTAAAATATTTTCTTTTTTTTCTGATTAATCCATAAATTTTGGGACTGATGTATGCATTCAGATTTTGGTAAACCATTTGCTAATCTATAATTACTTTTTAGTTTGGCTGAATCCGAGAATTCTTTATTATCTCAGCTATATCTACGGAAGATACAGAGTTGTGGTGTGATATTGTCCCTATAGATAGACAGTTATTATTACTATTATAGTTTCACGTATGATGCTAATTTAATTTAGTAACAGTACCTGACTATAATCAGATCAAACTACTACCGAATGCATTGTAATGTTTGTGTGAACAATAACTAGCATTTATAATATATTCATATTGTGCTATTTACCGAAAATATTACAGCATCTGAATATTTTACTTATATTTAATTGATTATTAAAATGAATTTTTGCTGTATTTTATTTTTCCTATAAATAAATTTGAAGCAAAAATTTTAAACATAACTGCAATAGATAAAAAATAATAAATAATTTTTTTAGTTTTGTTGTTGCAAACACATTTTATTAATTAGATGATTATATGGCATTTGCTGTTTGTTGAATGTTATAGTTTTGTTTGTGTTTGATTAATTATATTTATGTTTCCTTAAATATTAATATACAAATAATAATTATGGTAAATAATTAATATTATATTAAATATATTTTAATATTTTCCACAGAATTTATTTATTGAAAAAACTATATTTTCAGCGAATTATACAGATTTTGGCTACTTATAAAATGAAAATCGTATTTTAATTATATGAGTAGTGAAAAGCTTCTAGTTGATATTTTCATTATATTATTTATCATAAATGTTGTGAAAACCCCAGAAAAAATCTCTATAGAAAATTAAAAGAAATTTTTATGCTCTATAGCTATAAACATTTAATTGAAAATGCATTCTTTTTAGTAAATCTGACTTATTAATATGTTAATGTTAAAGCCATAATTTTAACAGCAAAAATTAGAATGTGAACTCGCTTTTGCATCTGAACAAGTAAAGCCTTTTGCAGAGCATGTCCTACTTCTAATTAAGCACTTGAGAAACCTTTCAACAAAGGCAGTGGAACATAAATACAAGAGAAAAATCGTGAACCGCCTTTAGGAGAAAGCAGAAACAACTCCTTGAGGATGTCCAAGAAAGACCTTTAGAAGAATAGAGAAGAAAATGAAAAAAAAAAAACATTTCCGGATCACTAATAACCGCTTTTGTAAGTTACATAATCTGAGATTGACTTAGTTCTATATGGCATTAGAAGATTTATTTTAGTAAATACTCTTAATATTAATCTTTTAGTAAATATTAAATTTCTGTAAAGAATGTTATTAATTATTATTACCTTGATTGTTACCATTACCTGTATAACAGATAACCATCGAAATGGAATTCGATTTATTACGATTCTCATTAATGATTGCACAAAATTTAATTAAATAAACCAGTATCTATGTGTTTTATATATAAAAGAAAACAATAAACAAAAAAATTTTTTTGTGTGGTATCTATCTTTCTGATATATAAAACATCAATAGGCACAATGTATATTTTATGTGTCATATACACAGATTAAAAATTTCAGTTTATTAAAACTAAAATACATAAAAAATAATAATTTTAATTTCAAAAAACCATTCTTAAATGTTTAATATGCTAGATGAAATATGTTGCAAAATTTTAAAACTTTAATTTCCGAAGATTCAAAATGCATAACACACACACACACACACACACACGCATATATATATATTATATATAGGAATTTAGCAGTTTCTTCACTGCTAAGCCAGCGTTTATATTGAGGTGATAATCTTTTTTTTATAAAATATTTTTTTTTTTCCAATGGCAAGTTTACAGGACAAAATATATCATAAAATAGTAAATACAAAGAACAAGATAGAAACAAATGACATCAGTTATTCCATCAACCGATAATGGTCTGATCAAGTATGGTAATCCAATAAAGCTTCCATAAAGAAACAGGAGGCAGTACAGATTAGGATGCAAGGTGAGACATATCCATATCACACAGGAGACAGAGAGGATCAGGAGTCTATGTTAATTCCTGTGTGGATAACCAGAAATAATGTTTCTGTCTGTGTGGATAAGGAGTCTGCTTTGTATTCAGAGTCAGGATTTGGAGTTTAATTCTGTGAAAGTCCTTGCGGAGACAATCTCGACCACAGAAAAGCCATAGCAATGTCACCGATGATAATGGGACAATTCACCAGCTTTCCACTGTAAACTCTAAGAAACTCACACTGAGAGCCAGATTGAAGGCCGTGTTTGTAGATCATTTTGCAGTATCAGACGTTGCCCAGAATGCACCACGAAGAGGAGATCTACTTTGCACTCCTTTTTCAATTTATTCTATTAGCTCACACTGTCCCTATATATATCTTGTTCAAATTTTCAATCGTTCATAAAATACTTTTTATTTATCCACTCAAGTTCCCATACATTTTTTTTTGAACTTGTAGTGGATGACACTGATGATGTTAATACAGTTTTTCAAATATTAATTCATTGATTAAATTTAATTAATTAATTTAGTTTTTTTAGATTAAAGTTGCATATATCTACACATAGATGGCTCCAGATAAACTTAAAAAGTGAATGAAAATTATTTATAAAGGACTTTCTGCAATATAGTGAAAAAAAGTAGGAATTGAATTACAATTTTTTTATATTACTTGTTATTCTATAAACTAAAAAAACATATTTACACATAGCTGATTATTAAAATATTATTTTATATTACTTGTTATAAAATATGATTGACCTTTTAGCATTATTTAACACATGATAAAAAATATGAATATCAACAATTAAACCAAAAACTGTTACTTTAATTGCATAGAATTGCAATAAGTATTTAATTAATAGAATTGTTTTATATTACTAATAAAATGATAAAATAATATGCTAAGATAAAAATTATCTAAAACATGTCATTTTTAGCAGATATGATCCCATGTTATCCGGTTACTAAAAATAAAAATAAAATTAGTAAAAGCAGATTTAAGTAAGAAAAAAAAGTGCAGAATTAAAAGTTTGGTGTTGTAAATAACTCACCTTAAATTGTACGAATTTTCTAAATAAAGTAATCCTTTTACCCAATAATTCCCAATAACTTTTTGTACCATTAATTTTATGAATATGATTATATTAGTTTGGAAAATTAATTAAAGTCACCAGTCATTTTGCAGTCTGGCTTATTGCGGCTTGAAAATAAAATATAAATTAAAGAATAATATATTAAAAAAATTATAATGTCATTTTTTTCTACTTTCAACCACTTGTAGACACATTATTTTAACTTTTAGTTTTAAAATAGTTTGTTTTTGTCTAGACTTGGATCAGATGATTTGAGATTTTTGATCGCATAAGATATTTTATCTCAATTTATCTTATTGCTTTTAAGGAGAAATAAGAAGAAAAAAAAAAATAAAATAAAAGATAAGAATAATGAAGATCCTAAAGTAATAATCAAAGTTTGAGTGTTTCCAAAAAAAAAAAAAAAGTGAATAAAAAATTAAAGCACTAAAATGTGGTGTTTTGCAGAATCACTGTCGCCAAAAATACTTTTTGTTTTTTAAATTATTATTTGGATAAAATAGTGTAAGTAATTCTTTTAAATTATATTTTTTTAGAATTTAAAATATATTATTTAGAATGTTTTAGAATTTATGGTCTATTATTAAGAATGGGGAGTACAACGTAAATCGAACTCCTCGTGGTGCACTCCGGGCAACGTTTGATATGACAAAATGATCTACACATACCATCTGGCTCTCAGTATGAGTTTCTTAGAGTTCTGCAGTGGAATGTAGGAGATTCTCCCAAAACAAGAGAGGGGATAATTAGAAAGGAGATTAGATACTTCTTCTTTGAAGATGTTGCCGCTAGAAACAATCACAAGCCGTGGTACGATCATATTCATATACGATATATATATCATATTCATATGATATCAATGAATGGCCCTTACCTGTGGTAACGATTGTATCTGCATGCACCTTCATACTGATTCATACTTCAAATTGAGTTCTGATCCTGTCTTCTCTCTGTGTGATAACCAGGAAGAAATGCATATGTCTCACCTTGCACCCTGTTTTGCTCTGCTTCCCGTTTCTTCATGGAAGCGTTATTGGATTGCCAGACTGAAATTGATGGATTAACTGATGTCATTTGTTTCTATCTTTTCTTTGTATTTATTATTTTTTATATCTGTTATCCTGTAAACTTTGCCATTATTAATAATGCTTTAGAATTTAAGATGTATCATTAAGAATATTTTACAATTTAGGGTCTATTATTAAGAATGCTTTATAATTTAAAAAATATTATTAAGAATGTTTCAGAATATAAGGTAAATTGTTAAGTAATTGTAAAAAAAAAAAAACCAATACCAATAGGTAAAGTGAAATTACTTAACTTAAAATGTAAAGAAGTGTTTTTATTTTTTTTTTCATTATTTTAAACACAATTGATCTGAAAAAAAAGAAAAGACTTGGCTAGCATCTAAACTAAAACCTCACATACTCTACGAATAGAAAAAAAATTATTTCTTCAAGACTTTTATAACAATCCATACACTTTTATACACATTAGCCAAATAATAGTAATGGTTAGTAAAATTTTGGATTATATTTTCTTAACAAATTAGTAAAAATCTAAACTGAAAAATAATTCGAATTGTACATTACAATTATTTAGGTATATGTATTTTTTATGGCATCACACATCTTTTTTTGTGTTATTTTGCTTAATGATGTAAATAAAAATTTTCGTTAATGTCCTTCTTTTATGATAAAATTTATCTCTGACACAAATAATTTTTAGATACATAGTTATTATTTCGTAAAGAACATAAAAAAAACATAAACAGAACATAATTATTTGCATAATACTTGCATTTTTTGTCTGTTTTATATTTATTTTACTTAAAATGATCACTTTGGCTTTTTAAATGTCAGCTTCAAATATGAATCAAGGGCATGAGTTTGCAATAAAAAATTGAAAAATGTATATTTTCAGCTTAAAAATCAAAATTTTAATGTACTGTCCAATTAACGTTGGCTATCATGTTGTTGTTATCGTATCCTATTGGCTTTATTGGAACTCTGTAACTCTCTATTCTCTTAGAGCTTTTTATTGGAACTATACTTTTGGACCCTTACCATAGAGACAACAACAACAAAAAAAAAAAAAACATTTAAACAAATAAAAATTACAAAAGGAAAAGACCAAACATTCTTAACAAAAATGACCGGAAAGCCTTAAAAACAGTTAAAAACAAGTTAAAAGTTCTAAGAATAAAAATTTAAAAAGCTTGAAGCACCATAATAGAAGTCCGTGTGGCCAGGACATGTTTTCTTTGGCTCTACAGTAAAGAGTTCCCAAATCACTATTCAGTTGTGAGTCCAATCCTGAACAAACAACATTGATTATCATATTTTATTATATTTGAACGCATTTCGTGTAATACTTACAAGCAAGAAGTTGACATATCGATTCTTTTGTTTTATTTTCTTAATATTTTTCATATTTTTTGTCTTTCGTTGACAAGTTCTCGTTATTTTAAGACAAAAATTTCTGTTTTAAAATTTATAAACTGTTCAATTATATTTATAAACAAATTTCAAATATTTATTCGCATCAATTATTAATTAGAATAATTTAAATAATTTAAAAAAAGATTTTTTAAATCATAATGTAAATTTCTTTTGACTTAAATGTGGAAAAAATAATTGTGTATTTATTAATTATTAAAAATTCAAACGTATTTTTAAAGTTAATTTTTCAAGTTATTTGAGAACAGTATTTAAAGAACAAAAATCAAACTCTTTTGGGGGACAAATTATTTGTAATAGAATTTGAACTCTAAAACAAATAAATAAGCAGACTACTTGGATGGTTCAAAATTAATTAAATGTATGAAACGCACAACATATTCTTAAGTATACCAAATTTAAATGTTTGTATTGAATTGTACAATAAGTAATAAATACACATGAATGTAATATCTCCTTTTACACCTACTCCTTTTCACCTATTAAGTAAGACCAATTTCCAGTTTAAAATTCAAGGGGCTTATGGAATTTAATTTTTTTTTTTAGGTTGCTGGCGTTGTCCTTGACATCTGTGTGAAATTTGACGTCAAAATATTCATTAGTGTTTGAGTTACGCTTGGCTTTGTTACACGCTAAAACTGAGTCCGTCGATTTTTAAAATGTCTGAATTAATTGAGCAAAGAACTTGCGTTCAATTTTGTTTGCGGAAGCGTATAGAATGTTGCAGAAGAAGGCAAAGATCGCGTTGAAGACGAAGAGCCCTCTGATCGACCATCAACATCAACCGACGAAGCTCCCGTCCAAAAATTAAAGATTTTGGTGCTTGCAAACCGTCGATTTACAATTAGAGACCTTGCTGATTATGTTGGAATTTCATAAGGAAATTTTACATACATCTCGATTGGTACCGAAAACACTGAATGCACCAGCTCACATTGCATTGATTCTTCGTGACTTTTTCGCCAAAAATGAAACCCATATCGTTCCCCAACCCCCATATTCACACCGTACGACTTCTGGCTATTCCTAAACTCGAAAGACCAATCCGGGGACACCATTTTGAGTCGATTGAAGAGATTCAATGTAAATCGCCGCGGCTTTGAAGGTCATCCCTGCCGATGACTTTTTAGCATGATTTGAGCATTGAAAAAGTTGGCACAAGTGCATTGTGTCCGGAGGGGATTACTTTGATGGAGATGAAATAAATTTGGAAGAATAAATAAAGAGTTTTTGAAAAAAAATTGTTCTCACTTTTTGGGCACAGTAGTAAGCTTTAAAAATATTCGTTTGGGAATAAAAAATATCCCACTATAATTCAGAGAAAAATATTGTAATTTTTGAATTTGCCATGAAAATTTCATTTATAGAGTGAACTATTTTGACTAAGTCCAAAAATAAGTCCCGATCGATATTGAAGAGTGTAGGCAATGGGGGATGGGAAATAAAAAAGTTATCCAGACTGCAAAAAGCGAAATATGGGAAATAAAAGTTCAAAATTGTCATTTTTGGGCTCTTCAGAGACTTAAACTAGATTGTAGGAATACGTATAGAGAGATATTGCCTTATATGTCATGAAAAAATTTTCTGCCAGTAAAAAAAAAAAAAACTAATAGTAGTACCCGAATTCAGGAATAAGAAATTTTTAAAAGCTCTCACATGAAAGCTGTTCATATAGAGATAAAATTTTGTGACGATGTATATAGAAAGAAAAAGGATTTCCTTTTTTGGAGTATCAGAATCGAAATACTGGCAGTGAACATTTAGAATCTGGATCTCCAGAATATGTAATGTATTCAAAAGAATTTTGATAAATATTAAATAAAATAAAAATCAGATGTTTTCTTGCCATTCTACAAGCATGCAAATAGAGCAAAAATAAATTTTATGGAATAAGTGCATGTAGTATATTCCATATATTATAATAAGTATATATATAATATGCGTATATATATATATATTTATAAGATATATACTCATATAATAAGTAAGTACATTTCATATATATGTAAGTATATATCAAAACAAATTTCTTTCCATTTTACAAGCATTTAAATAGAATAAAAAAAATTATGGAATAAGTGCATCTAAGTATATTTCATATATTATAATAATACATAACATATATATATAAGATATATTTTTATACAATATGATAAGTAAGTATATTTCATATATTATGTATGTATATATTGTAAATATGTAAACTTTAAATGTGTAAGTAATATGTTTTTAAGAGGTATAAGTATTTTTATAAGCAATGATTTAATAATTTTCAGTACTCATACATAAAGTTGCTTCGAATACAAAAGAGAACTAGAATCCATATAGTTACTAATGGATATGTTAATGAATAATAAGTATAAATCTAAATAAGTAAATGGATTTTTAATGTGAATGAATAAAAGGATTTTTAAATGTACATGAAAAAATGGATTTTTGGACTTAAAAAGAGACAAAAATACTTCTTGGTCAGTTTTTATCATTAGAATAGACAACTCTATTTAAACACAATTCTATATATGTTTACATTATTTCTATGATCGGGAAAGTTATTAAAGAAAGAAAAGTAGAATAAATAATAAAATGAAAAAATGATTCGAGAGACCACTTACGCCTCCACTACAAGTAAATTTAATTTAATAACTCTATTCTCTAGAGAAATACTCATTTAAGATTCCATTTGAGCACTTTTAATTTAATAATTATAATATTACTTCCATTTCCAACTATTATAATTTAATATAATATTCTATATTTTAAGCAATAATCATTTAATTGCTAGAATATTCTCAGCATTTCAGTAATTTTAATACTTTTATTATTTTAATTTTTTCTTTTCGAAAACTCTTAGCTTTAATTTTCAAATTCATTGATTCCTGATATTGTCAAAATCTATATATCAGAATTAAAAATTTCGTTTAAACATTTAATAAATATTTTCAGTAGGCATAAAATAATTTGAAATAAAATTATAATGATCTTTCTAATTTTATGAGCAGCCAGAAAAAAATCACTATCAGATTTCATGACATACTGCTGCTCGATTTGATATACAAATATATAAATGTATAACATCCTGAATAATAAATACTATTGGAAATAAGAGGCAATTATTTCTGTCATCATTTTGCAATACTAAAGATACATTGATTAATATGACACTTTTATTTAATATAAGTTGCTTGAATTTTCTTATGAAAATAATTCATGTCAACTTCCTTTAAGAATATTTGTATTGTATGGATGATTTTTTATAAAATCTTAAAATAAATCATCAATTCCAATAATATCAGTTCTTTCTTCAATTTTAAAATAAATTAATTTTAAATTTGATTGTTTCAAAATGTTACACATCATGATAAAATAATCCTTCACTAGTGAATATTTTTCACAGTTATTCAAAAAACACCATTATACATATATATATATATATATATATATTATATTTATAATATATTTAAATATTTTATAAAATATATTTAAATATATTTATAAAATATATATATATATATATGCTTAATTTTTTTAGAATCTACTGAACGTTTGAATATTCGTGAAATTTCAATAAGAAATGAGAATAAAAACTCTACAAATTCAAGTTTCAAAACTTTTTATAAAACTGAATTCATACTTCAAAGTTTACCTAAAAATTTTCGATTATTGTTAGAAACAATTAAAAATTCATTAACTTATAAAGATTTTTTTATTAGTTTGAAATGACTTGATAAATGAATTCTGAATTACTTGAAAACTACAGATCTATTATTAGAGAATAATGGTAAATTGTTAAAAATATAAACTAAATTAAATATTTTATACCAAATCACATAACATTTTTTTTTTTATCAAACTGTTTAAATTAAAAAAATTAAAATGATTATTTTAAGATGGAAAACATACATTTAAGTTTATTTAACGTGATGCATACTTATCAAAACCACCATTATCAAAATTAAAATAATTTTTGTCTCTTTCACTTCTAATTTTTCTTGCACTTTAAATGATTGCATACAACCTGAAAGTTTCTGAAAGAGACCTAAAATACTAGTCTACAAACTCAAATCTATAAAGAAGGATCTCAAAAGTATAACTACCTAAAATGCCGTAATGATTTATAGTTTTCCATTAAAGGAGACATTTTTTTTTTATTTTATTGGACCCCAGGATAAACGAGATGATGAAATTTGAAATCGTCTGGTGATGGCTTCCTTTATAACCCTGCTCGAAAATTATCTATCATTTTATTTTTCCCGAATAATAGATGTCCCAGGAAAACTTTATTAGCCAGCATTATTCACAATAGTGACGTGTTTTATGAATTTCATCATTTTTTCTGCTTACCAGGCTGCTTTCTTTGTCTACGAGCATTATCATGAAAGATTTAAATTCCTAAATCACTCAATAAAACTTCATTATAAAAGTTTCCTGATCAATAATAATCCACTGAATCATTTTTTAACATTATGTGAAACTTTGACTGTTTCAGAAAAGAATAGTTAAATATTCCTTTAAATTTATTTTAACTCATAAAGTTATAGCTATTGTTTTGGGTAGAAGGGTTTTTGTGTCTTTGATCAGTTTTTCGTTTCCTTAACCACTTTCAATGTTTCTTATTGGTTTATTTTTTAAATTTCTTTCATGATCTATTCTTATTGGTTTATTTAAATTGCTTTCATGTGGGTTTTGAATGAAATTTCTTTTACTTGCTTTTCGTTTGAATTCTATAATTTTTTATTTATTATCCTTGACCAGTTTTTTATTTCCTTGACCACTTTCAACGTTTCTTTTTGATTTATTTAAAAAAAAAAAAAACTTCTTTCATGATCTATTCTTATTGATTTATTTAAATTGCTTTCATGTGGTTTTTTTTATGAAATTTCTTTTACTTGCTTTTCTTTTGGAATTCTATAATTTTTATTTATTATCCTTGACCTGTTTTTCGTTTTCTTGACCACTTTCAACGTTTCTCATTGGTTTATTTTTTTAAATTTCTTTCATTATCTATTCTTATTGGCTTATTTAAATTTCTTTCATGCGTATTTTTTATTGAATTTCTTTCACTTGTTTTTATAAAATCGTTTGGAATTTTATAATTAAAAAATTTTTTTTATTTCTTTAAGTGTTTTTTTTAGAATTCATAAAATCGTTTGGGAAATCTATAGTTTTTTATAATGTGTTTTTTAACTTTTTTTTAGTTTTGTACAAATAACTGAAGAACGTAATTTATTGTTTGAATATGTTTTATGGATACTTTTGTTTGTTTAAGATTGCTATTATATACTTTGTTCTTATGTTAAATTCTAAATGAGAATATGAAATGAGAGATGAGAATTCTAAACTGGAATGAAATATTATGAATAAATTGTATATCGCCACAGTCGATTAAAAATTTTTATATTTTTGTTCATTTGATGGTAATCATTCGCTAATTTGTTATGCATTTCTTTAATTTTAATAAAGGATTGACTTTGGATTGTAACCTTTAGGAAATTAACGGATAAAAAATTAATACATAAACACTACATAAGAAACAAAATTGTAAGTCAAAAGCTGACTTACAATCATGTGCTTTCTATATATGGGAACAGAAAGTTTGAAACAGAACAAAACAGAAGTTGGAAGTTTCTTGATGAAGTAAGGGTTTATTTTTCTTCTCAAAATTTATTCCTACTTTGTTCCTTTATTACTTTTATTACTACTTTAACAGGAAGATTATTAATTAAATATAATTATAACGATGTACAATATTTATGATAATAAAAAAATAAATTAAAAAGCATAACGTAGCAACATCTTGCAATTTCAGATCACTCATGTCTTTCAGGTTTTCTGACTCACACTGAATAGTATAATTGTTGATATTTTATATTCAAGTATATGTCATGTTAGCTTACGCATAAGGTTTCCAAACAATAAACACTCAGAACAGAATATTTACATGTCTGCGTCGGAAATAGACATTTAATATAAAAATGCTAGAAAAAAAGTTGGGTTTATTGCCTCAGGTTTGTGCTTTATGTCATATGATTTATTATTATACCTGACCCAAATTCCTGCGCTAATGATGTTCATTTAAAGCTGTCCTTATACTACACAGTGAGTATAGTGTAACTAGTTCTGTACTAGATTATGTTCATTTAGAGCTCTCCCTTGTATTGCACAGTGGATATAGTGTATAGTTCTGTACTAGTAATGCTGAATATGTATCTAAGGACTGACTTACGGTTAAGTTTTCTACATTTGAAAACACAAAAATCAGCATAACAAATATTATGATAAATTAAAAAGATAATAGGATTAAATAAAAAAAGTTGTTTATTGTCAAGTTGCAATTAGTGTACGATACTAATTGTTTATAAATCACGTTTGTTTTTATAAAATTACCTAATTTTCAGAAAGATAAAAAATAGATAATTTGGTAGAGGTATCGATCAATTTTATTAGCATTTTAGATTTTTCAATGCTGAATTTTAACCATAGGAGATATTTTCTATGTAAGAATTGTTACTTATCATTAAAGTATTTCAGAACTAAACTCTGTATATACTACTGTGCCCTAAAAGTAAGACCAATTTTCAATTTAATATAAACGGGGTTTATGGAATTTCAGTTTTTTTTTCTTTTTAGATTGCTGGAACTGTCCTTGACATTTGTGTGAAATTAGACGTCAAAATATTCATTAGTGTTTGAGTTACGTTTGGCTTTGTGAGACGCTAAAACTGATTCCGGCGATTTTTGAAATGTCTGAATTCATTGAGCAAAGAACTTGCATCAAATTTCGTTTGCGGAAACGTATAGAATGTTGCAGAAGGCATTCGGTGAACACTCCTACGCTCAAGTGCTAAAACATTATGACCACCCCTACATTTTGCAATGAACTCGCCTGGATGACGTGGAAGGCACGTGATCAGGTGGAAGTGGTATTTAACTGGTATTAAGTGGTGGTATTAATCCATGGCAAGGCGGGTTGAAGCTGTGTTGCGCGCTAAAGGTGGGGGCAACTAGTTATTGACAGGTGGTCATAATGTTTTGGCTCTTGAGCGTATATCGGAAATAAATGTTTAGAAGTGGTATAAACAGTTCCCAGAAGACATAGAACGCGTTGAAGTCGAAGAGCCCTCTGGTCGACCATCAACCTCAACCGACGAAGCTCACGTCCAAAAAACTAAAGATTTGGTGCTAGCAAACCATCGATTTACAATTAGAGACCTTGCTGATGATATCAGAATTTCAAAAGGATCGGTCAATTTCATTTTGGGTCTCAAACGCGTCAAATCTCGATTGGTACCGAAAACACTGCTCACACTACATTAGTTCTCCGTGACAATTTCGCCAAAAATGAAACCCATATCATTCCGCAACCCCGTATTCACACCATGCGACTTCTAGCTATTTCCTAAACTCAAAAGGCCACTCCGGGGACACCGATTGGAGTCGATTGAAGAGATTCAACGTGAAACACCGCGCGCTTTGAAAGCCCTCCCTGCCGATGACTTTTTAGCATGCATCGAGGATTGGTAAAAAAATTGGCGTAAGTGCATTGTGTCCGTAGGGGATTACTTAGAAGGCGATGAAATAAATTTATAGAAGAATAAATAAAGAGTTTTTGAAAAAAATTGGTCTTACTTTTTGGGCACAGTAGTGGACTGATTGGCGCCAGATGAAACTAGGACGTTCTCCAGAATTCCTGTTCATCAAACAAGGTTTCTGGGTGTCAATTGACGGAAACTGAATTCCGGAAGTGGTGAGACTTCCATCCGCAAGAACTGCCCTGGTCAGCTCAAAGTCAACATTCTCATTTATTTTAGTAAAAAAGTAAAAAGAAAAGAAAAAAAAAAACTGTTAGATATTTTATTTATCACGTACTTTTGTGACAGTCATGTGTTTTCCCAGCTGTATAACATGTAATTTGTAACTGCAATAAATCACTACAATACGTAGGCTTTTGTAAATTTTATTTTTAGTATTTTCGTTTTGTCTGGCTTCTATTCTAAAAATAATTTGTTCCTTTAATTTTAGTTGTCAATATAAGATTGATGTATAAATTTTATTTTTAAATGTGAATATAGCTGTTTTATACTACATTTCTAAAAGTAATATATACGATATTTTTTATAATTAAATTATAAACAAGCTAGTATAAATTGTTTGAAGTATTTAGTATATTTTCTACATGTTTAAATTTATATTATATTTGTATGATGACAACAATATTTTAATTGATGAGGATTATAAATTTCATAATTAATGATTTTTATTTATGTTGTTGTTATATTGAAGAAAGCTATAATTCGGTATAATTAAATTACTTTATGCACTCAGTTTAGTAATATCGAAACAATATATCTTTTGTTCAACCTCAATAAATTCCCACTTATAAAAAATGAAATGGACAAATACAAAGGATAATTCTTCTTTTAAAATATGCTTTTGAAATGAATAACATTAAAATAAGGAAACGGCTGTGATTTACTATGGAAATAAATTTTAAAAATTTATTTTGATTAATTTCAAAGTTTGTTAGACCTTAACATTCGAAAAATAATACCATTTAAGAATAAATATTTAAAACAAACTGATATTTTATTTAAAATTATGTCAATGCTCAGTGCTAAGAATATTTTTCAAATATCTGTTTTCGATGCTGAAAACATCTTCTATAAAATATGCGATGTCAAAATTAATACAAAAATGTAACAAGATGTTTCTATTCCGCAACAAGTAAAATATGACACCAGAACATTGCGAAACATTGTTGGAAGTCATAATTCATTTTAAATTGAAGACCTTTTTTTTGCTGTTCCTGTTGTAAAGAACTAACAGAAATTATTACAGCAATTAAGAAAGGTAGCGAGTTTGAATCAGCTAAAACAAGTTTTCAAGCCAACAGGTTTTAAAAGGAATGTGGCTTTTAGCCTGTATGAAATATGTGTAATGTGGTCGTAAATTTTAAAGCAAATTGCATGTTGTTAGGTTGACAGGCTTATAAAGGCTTATAAAGGCTTATAATTCAACTTATTATCTAATAATGGGAATGTGTAACTTTTATCAATGGTCATAACAGAAATGAAGACTAGTTATATTTATAACAAACTATTTCAATACTTAAAAACAAATTTCGTTGATTTATTGGTAATTATACCTTCAAAATTTGTCAATGAAATGTTTAAAGTTATTTGATTAATAATATTTTTAGAACAATAAACTATTTATTTGTACAATTAAGTCATACAGCAAAAACGAAAAAAATTGACATTATTTTATAAGAAATTAACAGTTTTTTTTTTAAATTAAGTAAATAACTATAAAAGTATAATAAATACTGTATAAATATAATAAATAATTATATTGTAGAAAAGTATTAGGATTTAAGAATTTTTGGCTTTTCGAAATAAAATATATTTTTTTAATATGTGATGTTTTTAAAATTATATAATTAATAAATATAATGATATTACGTTATATTTGAGATAAATATTTATTCATTTTCTCAATAAATGGTTCAATTTTAATATAATGTATGATTTCTTTCTGTTTGTAAGTCTGTAAAAATGTAAAAGATATTTTCCAAACTTATTCATTTTTTACAGATTTTTCAAATTCTCATCTAGTATATATATCTCTAAAATGTTTCATTTTATTGTACATTAGACATTTTAGCTTAACTTAAAAACTGATGAACTATTTTGATTATTATTGCTATTATTTTCAAGTAGAAATTTTAAAGAAAATAATATGATAATTTGATTTACAACGCTTAAATTCTTTTTTAAGATATTTGAATACTTAATGAGATCTATTGTATCAAGTAATTATCTTAAAGGTCATAATATTTTTTTTTAAATAAAAACGTCCTTTAAATTATATTTTATCACCATATTGAAAAAGAATGTTTTTTTCAACTTTTAATTTTTTTATACATTTAAAAAGAAGACTTTTCAATCCGTAATTGATTTTTTTGTTTACTCTTTCCATCAGAATATAATTAGCAAAACGTAGTTAATTTTTTACCATTGCCCTGTGCTGTACTAATATTTGTAGATAAATAAAAGATTTTTTGCTTAGTACAAAATAATGACTTTAGAAGTTTATTTATGTTTATGTTTTATATACAAAGAAATGCAGGAAATTTAAAAATTTCCAAACATACTGCTTCAAATATAATAACAATTTTTCCAATCACACATATATCAGAAAGCATGACACATCAACAAATATCATTTTATCATTTGAAGAAAAAATCTTTTTTTTATTATCCCATTATCTACTTCTCATTATTTCTTTTATCAATGGCATCTTTACAAGTAGAATTTTTGCAAATATTTTCACTGTAAAAATGCTTAATGGAATAAAAATAGAATAATGATTCAATAAATAATGATAATAAAATAATTACAAATATTTCCACTTAATAAATAATCTTTGACTCTTTTCCATATGAACTTGAGAGAAAAGAAAATTCTTACTTAACTGACAAATAAAACGATAGATTTTAAATTCTGGAGAACTGAGCAGCGATGTTGAAATAATCGATTGACTTGAAAGTGCATCAACTGAAGGTATAGGAAATGCTATCCTAGAATTATAAAAGATTAAGCTATGTTGTTTACACTTTGTTCTAAAGTTGACAAGGTGTCTTACTTTATTAAAATGGAAATAGTTATGGCAATCTACGTTATTTTTTATTACTGTAGCAATATGTATATGGTAGTAGAATAATAGTGTAATAAATAATGGTAATAAAATAAATATAAAATATTTTCCATTTAAAAATAATCTTCAACAGAATAACTCTTTTCCATATGAACTTGAGAGAATGAAAATTCTTACTAAACTGACAAATATAACCGTAGATTTTAAATTCTGGAGAACTGAGCAGCGATGTTGAGATAATCGATTGACTTGAAAGTGCATCAACTGGTGATACAGGAAAAGCGATCCTAGAATTATGAAAGATTAAACTATGTTGTTTACACTTTGTCCTAAAGTTGACAAGGTGTCTTACTTTATTAAAATGGAAAATGTTATTAGACAGTCTATGTTATGTTTTATTATTATTATGTATAATAAACGTTCAGTTTATTTTATCGAAATGTAGTCTTTTTGTCCTCGCCATCATGTTATTCAATTCATCCATATTACTTAAATTGAACTAAATAAGCTGAATAATACTTTTTCTGGATTTATTAAACGATTTTTTTAAATTTAATGTGACATTTACTTGTTTGTTTCATATTATATGACATATTTTTATATAATTTTCATTTTAATAATTTATGTTATTCAATTTTTATTTTATTTAACTTTTATCTTATTCATTTTTAATTCAATTATTCATTTTAAGATATGATATATTTAACATTTGTCATGACAGATTTAAAAAGAAGCTTTCTCCTTGTTTGTGCTACTAAAATTTTCTTAGACTTAGTTGTAAGATTTAAAAGACTTAGTTGTTAATTAGAAGGTGGCACTTATTCAAACATTGATTTTTAAAATTTTAATTTGAAAATAGAATTTTATTCTCAATGAAGGCTTAATTCTAAAAATAATGTATCATTCAAACTATTTAGGTCTCTCTTTAAGTAAAAAAAAAAATGTTTCACTCGTCAGCTATTTAAAACAATTATTTTACTGAAAAAAATAAACAAATTATTTAAAATAAACGTTACAAATGAATATTTTAAATTAAATTTTAAAATTTTGTTTGCGACCAACTGCTTGTAAGAAGAAACGGAAAGCAATAGAATAGTTTTTTGAAATGCTGTATAAAAGTTATTTCTTTTTTAGTCATGTTCATTACATTACCAATTATTGTATTCCTTTTCCTACCTATTGTTCTAAAATTGTTTTCAATTAAACTCAACGCCATGGTAAAAGAAATATTTAAAAAAAAAAAAAGCATTTTATATTTTTATTTGTTCCCAAAACTTTTTTTATTACAAAGTTTTGAAATTTTACGTTTCGTGTTAGTTATATTATTATTTTTATATGCATTACTTTATATATTATTTTTTTAAGTTATAAGCATTATTTAATAAAACAATTAATTTACTTTAAAAATTTATCTTAATAATTTCCTGAATATAATGATTTCCCTTTGAAATAATTTTAAACTAAAAAAAAATATTTTTTAACAATTTTTTTAATGCGTTTTGAAGTTCTTAGGATAATTTGTGAGCTTTCTTAAGCCAAAACAACTAAATCAATATGAAAATGTATTTAAAATAAGTAATAAATGTGGAAAATAACTTTTTTGTGTGAAAAAAATAAATTTGTAACATATATTTAATTTTTGACTGACATTTTCATATTCTGTTTTTAAAAAAAAAAAACATTATCAAAAGTATATTTACATAAGAGTAGCAGTCGTAATAACGTAAAACAAAATCGCCCTAGCAAAATAATAAAATATGTCTAATTTATGTAATGTAGAAACTTGAAAAATCTTGCAACTTCATTAAATTATTTTAATTATTTTATTCAATTTTATTCTTTTAAAACGTTAGATATAAAATTATTATTACAATAATTTTAAGCTAATAATAATTAATATTATAATAAATATCTTTATGCAGTGTCCTTAATTATTTTATTAATTTTACATTTTTATACACAGGTCTGCTAAGTAAAATATCTTTTTTAAGAAAGGAAATTCTGCAATGTTTTATTTTTTCTTAATAAAGACTACTAAAGAAATTTATTAAATAATATTTTCTTATAAATGAGAACTTTGTAGAATTTTTTACAATTTTATTACAACAAAATTACTATTAAAATACGCCAATAACTACATTTGCAAAAAATGGAGTGAATTCCTTTTTGTTTTCCAGACAACTATTTCATTTCAAAACTGTGTTTAGATATCATTTTTAAAGTTTAATACCTTTTAACTCACAAATGATAAGATTTTATATAATAATAATATTTAATATATTTTTAGTTTATGTTACTTTTAGTACATTTGTGTTTCTAGAGATTTTATAATTTTTGTGTTTTTAAAAATTTTATTATAAGTTAAAATTTTAATGTAACTTCAAATAAGAAATTTATTATTTAACATTTTATTATACTTGCTGACAATAAAAATACTCCATGGTTATAGGTAATAATTTTGTCCTTGATAAATGCATAGAATAATATTAAATATAAACAAATATGAAAACAAATATAAAAATATATTTTAAATTAAAAAACTTTTGTTATAGGCATTAATTTATATATTTGAATAAGAAATTATATAATTATAATAGGAATTTAATATTTTCGTAAATTATCACATATGTTATTATGAATTTTGCTATTTTTTGTCTCATAAGATGTATTTTAAATATAAGAAATTAAAATTTATTATTATTTGGTCTTTGGATTTTGATTCAATTTAAAAAATCAATTATATATAATAAGAAAAAAATTAAAAATATAATATGTTTTGATTTTAACATGAGATAGTCTGTTGTTTAATATTTATTTTTGTTTATTTTTATACTTGTGCTGTTTATGAAAATATAATATTTTTATTTATTTACCTAAATATTTTATAGTATTAAATGAATTTAAGGAACATTTTAACTGATGTTTTCCTTTTTTTTTCTTTTTCAGTTTTAAATAAATTTCTATTATTAAAAGTGATGTAATGTTTGTTAAATTTAATTTTGTTTTATGAAAAGTTCATAAAGTTAAATATATTTTACATTAATTATTTTTTAATTAAATCTTCAACCTTTATTAAAAATTCGAAATTTAATAAAAATATGTTTTTTTTATATAAAGTCCTTACAGCCTTTAAGAATATAGTTAAAATTATCAAATGTAGTAATTAACTGAATTTTTAAAAACGTTATACCTAAGAATAGAATTTATTTATTTTATCAATGTTCTTTAATTCTTTTGTTTGTTTTTTTAAGTATAAGATTCTTTTTTCAAACGAATATATTAGTAAATTATATTTTGCCGTTAATACACTAAAATATTATATATTTTTAAACGAAAAATTCGGGTTAATGAAATAATTTAAAAATATTTAAACCATCAAGTTTCAAAATTTAATTTAAATTTCTTCTTCCTTTCAAACAAAATAACTACAATTATATCTAATAACTAAAATAAATATTAAATCATAATCGTAAAATTTATATTGCTTGAAACTACCAGAAAATGCAGCTTCACAAATAATTTCGCATTAATTTACAACTTTATAAGCCAATTTAACAATCTGCTAAATAACTTGCTAAATTTAAGACTTTATAATAATTAAAATTTATAATTAGTTTACTTAAAATATTTAAACATTAGTTTAATATTCTTTCACGGAAAATTTTTAGAAAGTACTCATATAATGATGAATTTTTAAGCATAAAACTTTATGTAACAATATTATATAATATCTACGAGCAGCTAAAATATTATTTTCTGAAACAATTACTGTAAACAGTATTCATGACGGTGATATACGAGATAATTAAATTTAAAAGAAAGATTGATGACTATTCTCAAGTAATTTTAACTGTTAAAATTGTCTATAAAATTATAGTTTGTCAATATTAATTTACCAAATAATAAGTTTCCTAAAGGAAATCTCTGTCAATTGCTTTTCAAATTATGCTCAAATTTAAAAATATATCAATTCTATTAAACTAATCATAATTACTCTTAGTGTGGTATTATTATGAGATGATAATATTTAAAGTATTTACCCGAATTACATTAATTACTTTAAAAATAATAATAAATTTACATAAGTAAATAATAAAAAAAAAATAAATAATTACTTTAATTTGAAACAAAACTTTTCTCATTTACCATTAAAATTGCTGAAGAATATAGTTATACATTCCACTCAATGAATTTTCGTCTTAAATATATTTAAATTTAATTTCTTATTTTAAATGCATTGAAATTTAAAGTATTCATACTTATATTAAATTATATCATTAACTTTTAAATGATATAATTTTGCATAGATCTTAACTTAATATTTTAAAAGAAACAAAACTAAAGAAAAACTGAAAAAAATATCATGTAATGATTAAATAGGATGAAGAACTGGAAGTCTTAATAGAATAATGAAGAAAGTTTATGTAATAACATTTTAAAATAGCAGAAACTCTAATTATTTATTAATAATTTAAACTGAAAACATTTTTACTAACTAACAACAAAACATCTAGTAAGAAATAATACTTACCAAAAATATTTATTCAGCAATTAAAATTCTAATTAAAGACACAATTTTTTATTTTATTAAAATTTACGTACTTGTATTTCAGGCTTTATAATGTTAAAAAATGGAAAAGAGTTCGTAAGCATGAAATTTTAATTTGAAATCTTTCACTGAAGAAAATTTTTAACTATACATATATATTTCATTTATCTAATTATTTTATAATTTGCAGATTTTTATAATTATTCTCTTATTTTAATAGACTTGAATAATTTCATTATCTTTAAAGTTAATTTGATATTTTCTAAACAAAAATAAGAATATTTCTGTAAGATGTCAAATAAAAATACTCTTAAAAATTGTTTATTATGAATTTATGACTGTTAAATAATTACATTGTTAAATTTTAATTAAATTATGGAATGATTAAAAAATAAGTAAATTTTACAAATATTAATTAATTACTAAAAATTATGATAATTGTTAATGATGAACTGATAAAATATAGACAAATATTAAAAAATTAAAAAGGTTTAAAGATAATTTTTACAATAGAATATTTACCAGAAGTTTATTATTAATTTTTATTAACAATTTAAACAGAAGATTTATTAATTAATAAATTTTTATATAAAGAGAGAGAGAGAGATATATATATAAACTTATTTTCTAGCTTCATGTGTATATTTATATATTTCCTCATTTTTCCAACTTCTACAGTGCTTGACCATTGTTTTTTAATGTACTATTACATTAAAAAACAATGAAGAATTAGGAAAGGAAGAATTAGGGAATTTTTGTTAAATATAGATATAAAAAGAAAAAAAGTATTGGTGGGAAAAATTTCATTCCGAAAGATCTAGAACTGAATCTTACCTAAGAAGTGTAAATAATTTTTTTTCCTTTAGCGTATGTTAAAAAGGGATATTTTTCATAGCATATTGTTTATTATGCATTGTCTACTAATGATTGTAATATTAAATTCATTAAATATCATTATTTAATATCCCGCCTGTAATAAATTTAATTGGATTTATTTCAAATAATGAATTTTTATTAGAAGTGAATAGCTGAGAAAATATTCCTTTGAAAGACTTAGCTACAATAAAAAAAATATACTTAAGCAATTTACTGTTACTTATAAGGTATTTATTTTATGAATTTATCTATAAATTTGTTTATAAAATAAATTTATTATTTATTACAATAAAAATTAATTTTTAATAAATAATTAATTTATTATTAAAATTAATTTATTTATTATTAATAATAATTATTTATTATAATTATAAATTAATTATTTACTTATTAATTTATTTTATAAACTTATTTTATTAAATTTTTATATAATTATCAAATTTTTAATGATATTGCAACAATTAGAATAATATCCCTTTCATTGTGCAATGTAAAAATTTGGCAAGTAAAGCTAAATACAACAAAAAGTGGAAATTTAATGAAAGTAGTATATTATATATATAAACATATCATTATATACAGTTTTACATAATATGGCTAACGATATACTTTTAAATATATTTTCTTCATCGCATATTTGTTTATTTAATGCGATCCAAACCGAGCCAACAGACTCAACTTATTTAACTCATTTAATGTTATTTATAAGGTATTTATTTTATGAATTTAATTATAAATTTATTTATAAAATAAATTTATTATTTATTACAATTAAAAATTAATTTTAATAAATAATTTATTTATTATTATAAATTTTTAATTATTTATAAATTATTTATTTATTAATTAATTTATTTTATAAATTAATTCTATTCAATTTTTATATAATTATCAAATTTTTAATGATATTGCAACAATTAAAATAATATCCCTTTCATTGTGGAATGTAGCTAAATGCAACAAATCTCATTCCAAATTTAATGAAAAGTAGCATTTTATAAATAAAAACATATTATTACATACAGTTTTAATATGGCTACCATTATACTTTTTAAATCTACTTCCTTCATCGCACATTTGTTTATTTATGAGAACCAAACTGAGCCAACAGACTCAACTTGCAAAATTTGCATCACCCCAAAAATACAAAAATTATTCGCTAATAAAAAAAATTAACCTCGACTAAAAATTTGTTAACGCACTAAATGATCATTAAATCTAAAAGGTATTTTCATAAATCTAATATGTAATCAAAACTGTTAGACACTTCAAGTATCTCTACAATTTTCTTCATTTTGTTACTTGTTTTACATTTTAACATTAGAGACAATTATCATAATCAAGATGGAGCTTATGCAACATTTGACTTTTCAATGTGAAGGAGTACTTCTCTTCTTGGAATAGGTTTTTAAAGTCCGTAATTAAGTCATTCCTGCCAATTAACTAAACGAATCCTTAATAAAAGCTCTTGGCAATTAGTAGTTTTACTTGATGCTGCATGTTTCAACCAAATGGAAGTATATAATTGGCTTTACCTTTGATATTTTCTCTTTGGTTTGATAGAAAAGCTCTTGGCAGCTTCCATTTTGATTGGCAACATATTTTTTATGCTTGCATCCGGAATTTTTCAACTGTCCTCGTTAAAGCATTCCTTTTCATCTTTTTTTTCTTAAACGCTTTCAACTATTTCTAATATGCTTGTTAAATGTTCAAAGATGCTTTGAGAATCTGTGAAATGGGGAAAAAGGTATAAGAAAGAAGAAATTTTTATGAATCTTTTATTTTGAATTTCTATCCAATCAATTTTAAATGATTGCGAAAGTTTTCTATGTGTTATTTTCGTTGAACTTCTTTCTTCTCTCGATATAGTATGATGACAGCGGTATTTCATATTTTATACTTTACTTGAAAAACTAATAACACGTCTAGTGTTGTCAGACAGTAACTAGATATAGTATAACAGTAACTAGACATCTATAAAATAAATAAATAAATAATAATAAATTAATTATTTATTAAAATTAATTAATTTATTATTATTTATTTTATTAAATTTTTATATAATTATAAAATTTTTAAAGATATTGCAACAATTAAAATAATATCCCTTTCAATGTGCAATGTAAAAATTTGGCAAGTATAGCTAAATGCAACAAATTTCATTCCAAATTTAATGAAAGTAGCATTTTATAAATAAAAACATATTATTACATACAGTTTTAATATGGCTACCATTATACTTTTAAATCTACTTCCTTCATCGCACATTTGTTTATTTATGAGAACCAAACTGAGCCAACAGACTCAACTTGCAAAATTTGCATCACCCCAAAATACAAAATTATTCACTAATAAAAAATTAACCTCGACTAAAAATTTGTTAACGCACTAAATGACCATTAAATCTAAAAAGGTATTTTCATAAATCTAATATGTAATGAAAATATTAGTTATTTGTCTTACATTTCAACATTAAATCTAATATGTAATGAACTTATTTACTTCATTTTGTTAGACATTGTAAGTCAATTAACTAAAATAAATTATTCACTAATAAAAAATTAACCTTGACTAAAAATTTGTTAGCACTCAAATATCAAAACTCTTCACTATTTTCTTTCATTTTGTTATTTGTCTTACATTTCAACATTAGGGACAATTATCATAATCAAGATGGATCTTAATGCAACATTTGACTTTTCAATGGGAAGGAGTACTTCTCTTCTGAATAGGTTTTTAAAGTCCGTAATTAAGTCATTCCTGCCAATTAACTAAACGAATCCTTGATAAAAGCTCTTGGCAATTAGTAGTTTTACTTGATGCTGCAAGTTTCAACCAAATGGAAGTATATAATTGGCTTTACCTTTTGATATTTTCTCTCTGGTTTGATAGAAAAGCTCTTGGCAGCTTCCATTTTGATTGGCAACATATTTTTTATGCTTGCATCCGGAATTTTTCAACTGTCCTCGTTAAAGCATTCCTTTTCATCTTTTTTTTCTTAAACGCTTTCAACTATTTCTAATATGCTTGTTAAATGTTCAAAGATGCTTTGAGAATCTGTGAAATGGGGAAAAAAAGGTATAAGAAAGAAGAAATTTTTATGAATCTTTTATTTTGAATTTCTATCCAATCAATTTTAAATGATTGCGAAAGTTTTCTGTATGTTATTTTCGTTGAACTTCTTTCTTCTCTCTATATAATATGATGACAGCGGTATTTCATATTTTATACTTTTTACTTGAAAAACTACTAACACGTCTAGTTTGTCAGACAGTAACTAGACATACTATAATTGTAACTAGACATATATAAAATAAATTTTGGCAACGAGTTAATCAATAAAATTAGAAAAAATAAAGAAAGAATAAAATCACAATTCTTTTATCAATATACTCATACGCGATTAACTTTTTTTTTTTATATATGAATTTTATGAAGATAAAGCTATCATTATTTTATTAATATTTAAAAATTATTACCTTTCATTTAAAACATACTACAGTTAAATAACATATCAGCCATATTTATTATCATTACGAATTTATTATTTATAAATGTTTTATTTTCTTAAATTGTAATTGTTTATAAATCGCTTTTAAATGAAAAATATTATTCATATTATTTCTTTAATCTAAATGTTTACTTGATTTAATCTAAATTTATAAATGTATAATATTTGAAATACAACAATGGTATAATAAAAAAGTTTTACTTAGAAGAAATTGATCTCAAATATTTAAATAATAGTTGAAAAATAAATCAATAAATAAAACTATAATTAATTAATTGAAACTGATGTAATTGATTTGAAGAAATCCCTTAATATATAAGAAATGGTCAATTACTAATTTTTAAATAAAATTCATTAATTCTTAATTATTTTTAAAAATGTAATGACTGCAGTGAAATTTGCAAATATCAAAACTTTTCATAGCAATTTTTTTATTATTTTATACTTAATTAAAATTTTATGTTATAAATTAGCGAAAATGTAATAGGATAGTAAACTTGTTTTTAATGCGCATTGCATATGTTAAATAAAAAATCTACTCTTAATTTTAATCCATTTTATTGCCTTTATAATAGATAAGATTATAATCGAATCATATCTTTATTAGGAAACATAACACATTATTTTTCTGAAAGCTATACTATTCGAAGCTGTCAAATATCTTTACAAGTCAACAACAGCTATACTATTCGAACTTTATATTTATCAATATATTTATATATATACTATATTAATTTTATATCTGTATCAATATATTTCATTAAAACAGTTCAGAATTATTTTCTTTATTAAAAATTACATGATCGTTTGTATGTTGTTTTTATTTCAAATTTGTAATTTTATTAAAGGATTTCAACAAATTTAGAAACGATTATGAAATATACCGTTGCGTTTTTCGTTTCCCTATATTATTTGTGTCATTCAGGAAATTCATCACCCATTTGTTTTCAATGAATCCATAACTATCCAGATTAATAAAGAAAATATTACTAACTATTGTTACTTTAAAATGTACTAAACCTATCAGCAAAAGGAAAATTTTCTTCCTATTGGAACAGTTTTTGTTAACAAGGCGCGCTTTATCAACATGAACATCTGAAGTCTGAAATTATACTTCTTTTGTCGACAACTTTATTAACCCTTTTAGTTGCAATCAGTTCCAATTCATGGATGACCGCAATATACTTTACACTATTTGTGCTTTTTAAACATACTTTTATTTCAAAGCAAAATAATTTATCTGTAAAAATGCAATTTTACAGCTTTAGTAATAAAATTACAAGAACAAAATGTAATTATGTAATGCATTATGTAATGAATAATTGTATGATATGCAGCATAAACGGGTTTATTTTCTTTTTTAAATTAACAAAGAGAACTAAGTGAAAAAGTTATCTGCAAATATTTTGAAATTATAAGGAATGTATGTGGAACTTGTGGAAACAATCACTTTCGCTGCATCACTTTTTTTCTCACATGAATTGAAGCAAAATTTATGTAAATGTACAGTTGTAGTTTTTTGGCGTTAGCATTGTAATCATACACGCGCATGTGTGCGTAGTAATGTAAGGGGCCTGGATGATGTGACAATATTACAATGTAAGCGAAACACTTGTATTTTTAAGTTTGTAAGGGCTAATTATTATTTCTGGATAACTGATTTTACATACATCAATATAGGGGGCATAATGACCGAGTGGCTAGCGCTCTGGCGCTCGACAGCACAGGTTTCGAGTTCGAGTCCACTTTAAACAGCAGGTCTCAGTCTAATATGATCGTAGAGCGTTTTGGAGGTAGTGTTACTCGCATCCGCAGCATATCTTCCAGCTACATGTGCCTATGGGTAGTGCTAAATGAGTAACGTCGCTGCAGCCCTTGCTCATGGCATAAAGATAACTATCTAAGTACTTGCCAGTTAAATTAGAAATCTACATATATCAATATTATCTGAGTTTTATTTATGATAAAAAGATAAACTTCTAAACAATAAAATAAAAAGCTTTACAAATTAAATGTTATTCATTTAACTATAATGATCATATGAAATAAAGACAATAAATTATTTTTATTTTTAAAAATGAATGTAGGTGTAAGTCAAATGAAGTGATGCATCACGTACTTTGTATAAAAATATTCTTTCTTTTCCTTCATATATCATCAATAAAATCTTTTTTCCTTCTCATTCAAAAGATGAAAAAAATATATACTTAGAAATTTTAAGAAACCGCCCAAAACATTTTTATTCTAATTAAAAATTTCTTACTTATATTCAAAGGAAAACTCAGTCTTCAAGATTATAAAATGGAAAAAGTTTATATTGGTAACACGGTTTGAAAAAATGCTTGCGTAAATTACATGAAGCGAGACAAAAAAACTTGAAAACGAAGAAATTATTTTAAAAGTGTTAAATAGTTTTGACATTGAGAGTTAATTTCATAGAAACTTTTAATATTTTCATGTCTGTAAAAATTAAAAATATTCTTGCAGTTTCATTTTTTGGGGAATATTTGATGTAAGCTTCTTAAATTTTAACTAAATTATTTATTTAAAAGAAATAAAATATTTCGTATGAGAAAAATCTAGTGTTTTAAAAATGCAGGTTTTACGCTAACTATATGCTTTTTTACTCAATTTCTTTTGGTAAATGCGTTTTGAAACTGAAACTGAATGTTAAATCTCATTTCGCCTTCTTTAAAAACAGAACTTTGGAACTTATTTATAAAAACCTTCTGTTTACCTGTTCTTCAAGACAAAGCAATCTAATAAATCATACAGATTTTTCTTTTTAAACATTAAAATTAATTTTCTTACTTTAATTTCAAACTATATAACATTTTGAATTTCTTTTGTTGAGTTCAATCTAAGTACGCATCATACATTTAAAATATACGAAGCATTAAATATAACTAAATTTATGACTTCATTTTCTAAATAATAGAAGGATAAATTGTATCTGCCATTACCAATTTAACTAAAAGTTATATTTCACTGTTCGTGCATATCGATAAAAACTGATTACCTTCATCAGTAATATGATATTTCAATATTTATTCAAGCCATTACAATGGTGTATTCAAAGTTGCCTTTGTAACACAATGCAATGAGCAACCATAGAGGTATCAAGAAGTAGTTTACAAACTATCTGGATAATCATCAAATATAGTATTTTTTATTACTGATGAACAATTGATTACATTGTTGTTTCATAAATTGTTGACGAAGAGAAGGCATTGCCTTTTAGGAAGATTTTTAATGACCCCGTATTTACGTGTCGGGTGGAGAAAAACGAGAATACTCCCACCAGGCAATCCGAGTGTCGATTCGAAACGCTAAACATTTTATCACAATCTGCATCGAGTCTTTATGATTTCAAAGACACTGATTGCGATGGAAATCTCCAGCAGATTCAAACCTAAACCCTTCTGCATGATAGTTGTGCACATTACAAGTTATTTATGTATATTGATGAACCACGTATCCTACTTATGTCCATCACAAATACCACCGATGGATAAGGAAAGGAGTACACTACCTTCCAAAATTACTCTTAGAAATAATTATGGGAGAAATCTAAAAAAAAAAAAAACTCACACCAGGAAATCTGACTGTAAATATGAGACGCTTATACACATCTTTATCTCAATTGTCTTCAAGCTTTCTCATTTCTGAAAGTAATGACTGCAACGAATGCTGCAGGCCAATTCTAACCTGAGCCTCCATGTTCTCTAGTTGTTTTCCCAGAATATTAGGCATGCTATATTACCTGAGCCGCGAACTGGGTGCATAATAGAATTGAGTCACGAATCATGCTATTGTAACTAATTATGTAAGTAAATCATTATCTTTCTGATAAAATTTCTTACAAGTATATCCTATTTGGAGCCTGGTGGACGAGCGACTAGCTTTCTGGCGCTTGGCGACACAGGTTTCGAGTTCGAGTCCCAGCGGTTTCAAGGATGTTTATAGTGGATGGGAATCCACTTTAAAAGTAGGTCCCGTTCTAATATGGCTGTAGAGCGTTAGGAGTATGGCTGACAGCCCTACCCCCGTAAAAAGAAAAACAACTCTCGTATCGGAATCTGCCAGTTGGCAGACGGACTTGGCCCACCATGTGGTTGTTGCGCAATGATGATAACATATTCTATTCGTTATTGTTACTTATCCCACTCTTTAGATGTCTAATCTAGACCAAGCCCACGAACCCGTATGGATTCATGGTTGAAGGGGAGCTTCTGTTTTGATGGAGCACCCGTAGGTAGAAGTCTGACTTTTGCTCCGTAACGCTCTTACAGTCATAGGAGATCGGGAACTGCGACTTAAAGTGGATTCCGAACCAATACAACCATTCATGGCACCGTCGGGACTCGAACCCGAAACCTGTGGCACTGAGCGCCAGAGCGACACTCGGCTATTCAGGCCCATATATTCTATTTAGTAGGCATATATTTCTATATTATGCAATTTAAAATATTAACGGCATTTCAAATCAACTTGCTTGAATTTTCAGTTACAATCTATGGATTTTTAAAATAATATTTTGATAATTGATTTCATCATCTTCACTTCAATGGCAAAGCTATTAGTGAACTTTATTTTTCTTGCAAAGGGCTCTATGCAACAAAACAGGTCAGGAACCTTTGCTCGAACTAAAAAAAAATCACAACCAAGTGAAAAAAACACTATTCCTTGTCTTATAAATGCTATTTCTTTTTGTTCATTTAAGCCAACACGTGGTGAAAAATGTAACTTTTCCGTCAGACAGCGAGACTTTGTGATCTCGCGTGCCTTCACGTATGAATTTTACGGATCACAGTTAACGAGAACCCTGTGGCAAACATCAGTAATCATGAGTTCTTAGAAACAGAGGATTCTGAGAAGAGGTGTGGGAAATCAGGCTGCTGCTTTCCGGGAGTTCTTAAAATACTTTCAATCCATAGTTTCATGTAGAAGATACAATACTTTGGGGGAGATGCTTTACGGAGAAAAGTTACCAACTTACTTGGAAACTGTAACTATCTTCAAATATATTGTTAGAAATGGGGGAGAAATAGCTGGATATTTATAACTTGTCAGATAGTACTCTAGCATTTGATATACTATAAAGTATATTTATAATCAATATAATTTATTATAGAATGTCCCAAATAAAAGTTCAAATAAAGAAAAATCTTGCTTTAATAAATGTACAAATATATGTATCAGTTTAATGAATTTTAGGAAAATTTATTTAAATGTAATTTGAATTAATTTGAAATTTATTTAAATGTAATTTGAATTAATTGGAAATTTATTTCAATGAAATTTGAATTAATTGCAAATTTATTTCAATAAAATTTGAATTAATTGCAAATTTATTTCAATGAAATTTGAACTAATTGGAAATTTATTTCAATGAAATTTTTTTCTAATTTAATTTAGAAAATATTTTTTTTATGTTGTTTGTTCTGTTATTTCCATTAAACAAAGAATACTTGAACGTATAATACTTTGACGTATAATCCTATAATGTATAATGACTGACGTGTAATTATATAAATAATGGTATTAATTGAAAGGGAATTGGAAATTTATTTAAATGTAGTTTGAATTAATTGGAAATTTATTTCAATGAAATTTGAACTAATTGGAAATTTATTTCAATAAAATTTTTTCTAATTTAATTTAGAAAATATTTTTGATGTTGTTTGTTCTGTTATTTCCATTAAACAAAGAATACTTGAACGTATAATACTTTGACGTATAATCCTATAATGTATAATGATTGGCGTGTAATTAAATTAATAATGGTATTAATTGAAAGAGATATTAATATAATGGCGTTATGAGATTTGAAGGACAACACTCTGTTATATATATATGAAAGAAAAATATAAAATTTTTTTATAAGTTTATTATTAATAACTCAGAAAGGATTTGCCTTCACGATTTTATAAAGAACTTTAAAAAATGTCACCAAAAAATTATTATCTACACAGAAATAATCATTTATTAATTGTTCTTTTGTATGATTAAGTTAATTGTAGAAAGTAAATGTTTCAACAACAATAAAAATATTGATGTATCTGATTAATCTTAATCTAACAGAAAAAAACTTTTAACAACATATTTTTGAAGATGCTGTTACGATCATAAAAAATAGAAATATTTTATTATTTTTTTTCTAAATTTTTAGAAATAAATTTCAATTTTTAATCACAAATTTAAGTTTATTTTTTAAAAGATTTATTTATTTTTTATTTATTTTTTTACAATTCATTTCAATTAGTGGAAATAATCAAATATATTTCAAAAATTCTTAAGAAATAATTATTTTATTAATAATTATTTTTAAATGATAATTTTTAAAATCATTATTAAATAACTATTTAAATTATTACTTTCAAATAAATAGTTTTTTTCTTATTATAAAATTTAGTTATTCATGTAGAACACATGCTGCAAGTAAAGATCGTTACCTTTAGTGTAAACATCTTAATCTTGCTGTTTCCTCATATACAGTATAAGAATCATTATTAACAGAAGTACTTATATACTCATATAAGTATTTCTATTAAAGAACATAATTTATTTTTAACAAAAATTGATTTTTAAAATTGCTAATCGTATCATCGAAAAATAAAAGTTAAAAAAAAAAAAGCATGTTAAAATAATATTAAAAATATATATAAGCCATGGTTGGATAAGTCAAACATTATTAATTTTCTCAAAGTAAAAGAATAAGTCTAAAAGAATGAATATTATTCGTAAAATATATATTATCTATAATTCATGTAAAAGCAATGAAACATTTATACACAACACGGGCCTAATGGCCGAGTGGCTAGCGCTCCGGCACTCGGTACCGCATGTATCGGGTTCGAATACCGGCCTATGTTATGGATGCTGATAGTGGTTCGGAGTCCACTTTAAACCGTAGGCCCATGTCCTAATAGGACCGTAGAGCGTTGTGGGGGTAGTGTTTACACGCGTTCGTAGCGTATCTTTAAGCTACAAGTACCACCTCGGAAGTGCTAAATGAGTAACAGCAGTGCAGTCCTTGCTTATGGCATAAAGATTAACTGTTTGTATTGCCAGCTGCATTAGACACCAACATGTGCTAGATATTTTAATTAAAGAATGGATTTCTATTTTTTTCTTTCATATAGATGTGATAAGTAATTTGTATTATTAACTTTTAATTCATTTTCGTTTTACAAATTGACTATAATAATTTTTTTAAAAAAATCATTTTATTTTAATTGATTTTTTTTCTTCTTATAAAGAAATGTCTCATAAAAGTCCCAGATTCCTATGTTTAACCTTCATAAGAGTGCTAGGAAATTATCAAAAAAAATTTTTTATATTCTCTTAAACTTCCTAGTTCGTACAATAATATCACATACCGAATTGAAAATGAGCCAATTCCTTCCACTTTCAGACAATGATATCAGAATATATTTCACGTGTTTACACGATATTTGACATTAGATCCTACAATAAAATGATTTTAGTAGCATAGGATGCGAGTTCTATTAGTACATGCATCCAAGATTGGTAAATAGGACGAAAATTGCTTGCTACGAAATGGTTTAATTTAGAAGAGATAGGGTAAAGGGTTTTTAATAAGAGATTGTTTAGCGGTGTAGTAAAATAAATGTTTAATTTTCGTAAGCTATTCGCTGTTTTGTTAGTAAGCAGATAATTTGAAAGGTAGTCAAATTGGCTTAAAGCATGATGTTAACATAAGAAAACATTATTGGTGTGCGGTATCAAAATGTTTATGATATTGAAAGAGAAGTAAAAATAGAAAAGCGAGCTAATTTTTTTTAATATCTTTAACACAGAAATTTAAAATTGCAATAATATTTATTTTGTATTGAATAGTTTGTCAAATAGTTACAAAATAGTATTATTTATTTAATAGCGGATGTTTAAATATGTTAGATTTTACAATATTTTTATTTAAATAACTTTAGTAATATAGTTAATAAGTTAATAATAATAATAATAATAGTTAATAATTTAGGAATAATCAATGCAATTAGGCATAGTCTATTTATTGTGACTTTTTTTAAAATTTCAATTGATATTTTTGAGAGATCATTAACTATAAGTACTATAAATTCAATCTTTGAATGACTATATTTTTTCAATAGCTATTTTCTTCAGAATTCTTGCACAATTTATGAAAAGAAAATCAAATTATAGCGAGCATATTCTAGTAATAATATAAATTTAACCAATCGTTTTACAAGTAAACACATTTCATTATGATCCAAAAACTGAATCAAAACAATAGTACTTTTATAAAACGAAAAGTGTTTGTTAAATTTGCAATATTTTACACACACAACATGATTTCTCAAAATAAGATATAAACAAAAATAAATTACACCTAAAAATGTTTAATAATATTTTAATTAGTTAAATTATAAATTAAATTCTCATGAGCATGATCGTAATTTAAAAGAATAACTAAATTACTTTTACTTTAAAATCGATTAATTAAGATTTTAATACTAGTTGGCTGAAAAATCAAAATGGGTTTCACTTGATAAAATGTAATATTACAGAATTGCTAGACATTTAAAAGGAAAACGCATAGAACTAGCACTACGCATGCGCTTACTTAATATGAAAATTAACGCTTAATATGAAAATTAAGATTATGAAACATGATTCAAAAAAGTTCTTTATTTAACCTTTTTTCATTTATAAATTCTATCATTAGTGTTTTTGTTTTTTTACAAATTTAATTCTATTTGTATATTTAAGTTTCCTTGGAATTAAGTTTCCCAAAATCATATTTTTATTTACATTTTTGTATGTACCATAATTCGTATCAAATTAGCTATATTTTCTGATTATTGAGTAGTATTTATATCAATTTTTTATCCATTCGATTGTAATCGTAACATTTTCTAACTTTTTTAAGACATGAAAATGGTCTTCATCAGTCAAACTGAAGTATTTCACTGTTTTTTGGCAGGACTACATTTTTGAAAATATAATGTAATACTTAACTGCTGAATTGCTTTCTGAAAATTTAGTAGGCAATGCATTTTTCATCGTCCTTCTTCCAGGTTTCTTAATCGAATCGAATCAATCATTTGAACTCAATCGTTCATTCGAACGAATTTATATACATTGTTTCACTTTCTATCATTAAAAGTAAGTCATTTATTTATTTAACTAATGGCTTGTTATATTATTCTGAATTGAAGAATCATTAGATGTAGATTATTATGAAGATTTTTAGATGAAGATTATTATGAATAATTATAAGATGAAGATTATTATGAATAATTATGAGATGAATAATTATGAAGAATTATTAGATGAATATTATTATGAAGAATTATTAGATAAAGATTATTATGAAGAATTATTAGATTTATTCTGAATTGAAGAATTATTAGATGACGATTATTATGAAGAATTATTAGATGACGATTATTATGAAGATTTATTAGAATGAAGATTATTAGATTTATTCTGAATTGAAGAATTACATTACATAATATTATCTCGGATATTTGAATAATTCGTATCGAAATATAATTAATTTTAAAATTTAATTTCAATATTATAATGCTAATTTCCATTTTAAATAACATTTGATTTAATAAAGATAATTACAAGATAAAATTTTCATCTTATGAATAAATATGAATAGTTCTTTTAATATAAAGAAGACATTTTAAGAAACATAATATCAGAATTTATAATATTTTTGGCCATTGCATTAAAATATTAAACTTTAATATGTTTAAGAAACATTAGATTTGTAATGAATTTATACTGATAAGTAAGTGAATAAGAAAATTATATTTTATTATGGAATTTAATAACGAACCAATTTTGGGTGTGATGTTGAAAATTTCAAAAGTTGGAATCGAATATTTTACTGTTTTGTTGCTTTAATATAAACACAGTAAAAATTGAACAATTATTTAACTAGATTTAATTTACATTGTAACATTGAATTAAACATGCAAATTAATTCTATTCATTTATTGTTTCAATTATAATTAATTTTAAATCAGAATGACAAAACTTTATAAGAAATGTTTTAATATAATATCCTAAATTAATTTAACTCATCCGTTTTTAATTTGCAATATCCTTTCTATTTTAATTAAATTCAAATTATGCGAATTTAACAAAATAAAAACATTGAAAATGCTTTTTAAAAATTTGAATGGCGCTGATAAAATTTTCAGTTTTATGTGATAGTTACAAATTTATTAAACATTTTCAAAATCTTTTAAACTTTAATATACTAGTTAATAAATTTACTATTGATGAATTTTGCTAAATTTCCTTGCATTTGATATTGCAAAATATTAGCTTAACTAAAACTGTAAATAAATACTGTACCTCTTTAACTAATACTGTAAATACGATTTAAACGTAATTAGTGCTTTATTTGATAAAACTTTTCGATTTTTAACAAGTAAGGATAATTTGAATACTTTTAGTATATTCATAGAATATTAATAAGTTTAATTATTTCAAACTTTATGCTGATATTAGAAATATAAATGTTGGTTTTGTTATAAAATTTAAAATATTAAATTTATAATGTTCATATAATGAAAAAATAATTATTTGCGGTAAAAAAACATGTTTTGTTCATTAATCACTAAATTTCATAAATTATAACTTTTTATTATTTTTACTTGTATATTGAAATTGCAACAATTACAACTTTTTAAACATTATTTTTTTATTTGATGTTGATTTTCAAATTCTTAATTTAAAAATAGCATTTATATCTATTATAAAAAAATGACTGTTTAAATAGTTTACATATGACATCAAAACAAATGTCATGGCGTGTTAGTATTCTTACATTTTAACTTAATTTAAATAGTTAACTTACATAAAGAACAAGATACAACATTCAGTAAAAGTTGTTCTGGATATTGTAGTCATTTATGTAACAATGTGACCCTATTTGCATATATAAAAGGCACTTTATATCTCTTTTTTTAAAAGCAAACAGAATCACTGGCTTACGCATTCTGCCATTTGGTAACTCGACAGAATATTAGCATAATTTCCCACTTTATATCGCCACGTTTTCTAGTCCTAAGCATCACTTTTGTAATTTTGATATAACTCAGTTCTTTATTAATATATTTTTTCATTCAGATTAGTTTTGATTTAAAAATCTATTCAATAGAAAAAAAACGAGCACGATATGATAAAAACCAGGACCAACAACATAAAAATAAATTTAATAAAATATGATCCCCCAAATTTAAATCTGGATAAAAATTGTTTTCGCTACTCTTACAGCATTTTGTTTTATTAAATTCCTACTGTTAATTCACACTCTCCCTGTATATATCTTGTTCAAATTTTAATCGTTAATAAAATACTTTTTATTTATCCACTCAAGTTCAAATACATTTTTGAACTTGCAGTGGATGACACTTGATGTTAATACAGTTTTTCCAACTATTAATCATTAATTAAATTTAATTGATTCATTTTTTTTTTTTGTAGATTTAAGTTGCATGTATCTACCGATAGATGGCACCAAATGAAAGAGGAAAATTTCAACTTTTAGTGAAAAAAATTAGGAATTGAAACTTAAAAAAAAAAAATTTTTTTTATATTACTTGTTTATGTTTTTTTTTTTGAGTAAAATAACTGACCGAATTTTAGTTTTGTTTTTCAACACAAAAATGCTTACTGCTTTTATTATTTACTAAACTTTGTCAAATTTTAACAAATAAGGATAATGTGAATACTTTAGTTTGTTCATAAATTATTAATAAATTTAAATATTTCAAACTTATGCTAATATTAGAAATTTAATTTTAATTTGTTTATTTATTTTTATCTGCTCAAATTTGTTTTGAATATTTAACAAAAAAAAAATTAATTTTAAAAGTTTAAGTTATAGTAAAGTTTTTTATTTAAGTTAATAAGTTTAAATTTTGAGTTTGAAATGTTATTTTATTTGCTAAAATTTGTCAAATTTTTTAAAAATAAGGATAATTTGAATTCTTTTAGTAAATCCATATAATATTAATAAGTTTAATTATTTTAAACTTTATGCTAATATTAGAAACTTAATTCTTAGTTTTTTGGATAAAAATCAAATATATTCTATGGATTAATTTCAATTATAATTTGTTTCTTTTTATTTTTATCTTCTAAAATTTTTTTGAATATTTAACGAAAATTTAATTTTAAAAGTTTAAGTTAATAAGTTTAAGTTATTTTGAATTAAAAATGTTAATTTTATTTGCTAAAATTTGTCAAATTTTTAAAAATAAGGATAATTTGAATTATTTTTTGTAAGTCCATATAATATTAATAAGTTTAATTATTTCAATCTTTATGCTAATATTAGAAACTGAATCCTTAGTTTTCTGAATAAAAATTTATTATATTCTATGGATTAATTTCACTTATAGTTTGTTTCTTTATTTTTTATATTAATCTGTAAAATTCTATCATTTACATTTAAAATAACGTTAATATTTTATTTTCAAAGAATAACATGACTTCTTTATTCATTTCTTTGGTTGATTTTTCTCTTTTTTTATTCTCTGGATTCTCCTTTTTATTTTATTCTCTGCAGTTCTCTTCAAGTTTTATTCTCTGGATTCTCTTTTCTTCTCTGGATTTTCTGTTGCTTTTATTCTCTGGTATTCTTTATCAATTTCTTCTCTGACCAAATGGCTTGTTCGATAGTGCATTACATTTGCAAACCAAAGTCGTTTTAAACTTTATAAACTAAGTCCAGTGTATATACTGTTAACGAGCATGATAAATCTGTAGGCCTTTAAATCTTTCTGTTTAGACTGGAAAATGAGAAAGGAGTTTACGAAGCCTCAGGTGTTACTCTGGATGAAGTTCGTTCCAAATTGTGATGCCCTAAATGGTCAAGTTCCCCCCGCTGTGCTGTTTGGACGATACTTATATGCTACATATCTGCTGTTCTAGAGGCAAATGACCTCAAGTCAAAATGCCATCAGTATTATAAATATTATGTCTTGAAAGTAAATTTGTAACCCTTAGTTTAAATTTCAATATATTTAGAAAAATAATTTAAAAGGAAATATTTCTGATGAATCTAATTGTTGTAACTATAAAACTGTCATTTATATTAATTAATAATACTGCCACTACTTATTAAAAAAGACAAATCAATGCTTAAATGTAATTAACATGAAGTTATTTATTTTATTTTATTTGCGTCGATTTCTTTTAAATAAATATCTTGTCCAATTGAAAATAGTTTTTTATTCTTACTATGTTGCAATTTTTAGTTTTAAGTTCTTATAATTAAAAGACTTTAACTTAATAAACCTGCATTGTGTCTATAGTTTATAATTCATTATTTTATTTCATGTAATTGGTGTTATGAGTTTCGATGATGGTTATAATCTATAGAAAAGAATTGCATAAATAAGTGTATACGCATTTAATGATATAGTTGGTTATACAAAAATAACACTTAAAATTTTTATTGGGTAAAATGGTGGAATTAAATGTGTATATAAAGTGGTTAGTAAAAAATATAATGAAAAAATAATGTCAATTAAAAAGACAAGATTCCTTCTGAATTGAACGTAATCGTAATCATACCGAAATCATATGTGCTGCTTATTTTAACATAAAGGAATCACAATCAAAATATAATGCAAATGCAATATCATTAGTATTCTGCAACTGTCAAAATTTATAAGTGTTAAAAATTATATAGAAACCTAACAAAAGAAAATTATATGAATCTATCCGAACCAGCAAAAATAACATAAAAACAAAATAAAAAGGAAGCGAACTCAGATCAGTCAAATTAAAAATACTACTAAGAAACACAAATTTTAAGATTAGACGATTGTTAGATGTAATGATATAATTATTTCATGATGCTATTTAAAAATTTATTACTATATATATTTTGAATATATATTTAATGCTTTCAAATTAAATGTTTTACCCATTTGAAACAACTTCCTGTAGACTTCATGTGCAGTATATTGACTATTCAACAGATCTCATTGTGATGGTGATTGGTGTAAATGGATGTAATGCTCTATGCAAATGGCATTACATACGAATACTTGGTATTTACTGCCTAGGAACCTTGTAAACAGAATAGTTTCGACAAACATATTGGTTTCTGAGCATTAATGTTTGCTACATAAATGGTAGGATTAGTTAGATGTATTGGACAGATAAAATTTAAAGCCTTTTAACTACTTGGTTTAAATTATAGAAAATCAAATTAAAAAGTTTTATCATGAATGAATACAGAGAAGATAAAATATTAAAGGGTTAGTAAAATTGTTATAATGTAATCCTATATATTGGTATCCTAAATAAATTTGGTACGTATCTTAATAATTATATATTACATATTTTATTTATTTTGTAATTTTCTTTATTTTATTACTTAAGTTATTAATTTTGCATACGTACTTTACGTATTTTATTTAATTTTTAAATTTTTGTAGAAAAAAGTTATAAATTATTTTACGTGTAAAACATATTTGACAGCAACTAAAAAATATTTGGCTTAAATTATAGATAATAAAATTTTTAAAAAATACTATGACTAAATACAGAAAACATAAAATATTAAATAGTTATTAAAAGTGTGATAGTATAATCCTATATATTGCTTAAAATTTGGTACATATCTTAAGAATTATATATAACTTATTTTATAAATTTTGTAATTTTTTTTTTTTATTTTATTACGTATGTTATCAATTTTATATACGTATTTTATATATTTTAATAGATATTTTTTAAATTTTTTTGGTAACAAGTAATAAATTATCCTACGTGTAAAAACGAATTTGACAGCAAATAAAAAAGTATTTATCTTTTGCAATTCAGTTCAATCAATAACCACTGATTTTAAAGTTCGTAAATTGAAATATACATTTTTATGTTGGAACTATTTTAATTAAATAAATTTCTTTAAAATCTTTCTTTTCTGTTTCAATTAATATAAAGGCTCCTATAACTTGAAAATTTTTAATTTGTTTAAAAACTTAATTACGAAATTTTAAAAATTTCTATAAGGTTATAACATTTTGTTAAAAATAAAATATTTAAACAGGTGAAAAATTTGACATTTAAATGAAATTTATAAGGAAGGAAATGAATTCATACATTAGTAATTATAAAATCGAACTAACGTTGTTGGATATATTTTAGCTTTTTGGAAGAAGAAGCAAGACAGCTTTCTTAGAAGAAATACAACACTAGCGCACCTCTTTTGAATAAAAAATTCCTACAGGCTCTGCATAAAATATTAATATAATTATAGTTTAAAATTCAAAACTAAAATTTTTACAGCATAATATATACATTATTGCAAATAATCAAAAGTGTTGTTTGGTAATAACCAGAATTCCTTTTTACGTTGTAAAGTGTGTGTGGGTATATGTGGGTGTGTGTGTTTGTGTGGGTGTATAAATAAATAATTTAAATAACTGAAATAAATAAAAGAATGTAATATATAATATTAATTATTTTTATTTTATTTAAAAAGTAGTTTCATATTTGTATATATTTTTAGGCAATTAAAATATTTAAAACAGTTGAAATATGAAAAAATCTTAATAACTGAAAAATTTGCAATTTGTGGCCAATTTATTTTTAAGTTATTACATCCATAGCAGTTGTAGGTCTTTAGTTAGTAACTCAATTCTAAGCCATAGCTATACGTTTTATGGAATTTTTAAATTAAAATATTTTTTTCATAATAGTATACTAATTTATGGATTTTATATAACTATTTCCTCTCAAACTTTTATTTTAAGTGCTGGTTCATAATTCATATGGATACAATAATGTTATATGTGTATACATAAATAAGTATATACTATATTTATACATATTAAAAGGAAAGTAATTTATCTTTCCGTTTTTATAATTCATGCAATAAATGTAATTAAATATCGTTTCAGGGCATCATAATTATAATTTCTTATACTAGCAAGAACTTTCTCATTTATGTATACCCTTGAGAATAATATAATCTTTAGATTTTATGCGCACATAAATTATAATTAAACCTATTAAATGGCGAATTTATTTTATAGCACTATTTTTTATTTTCTAGAAATTAACAGATTCTTCATTATGTGGAAAAAAAATGTATTTATAATCAAACTGCCGTGAAATAAAATGATGCTGAATTTAAAAATCCTTTTTAATGATACATAACTTTTTAAAATATTAACATCGCCTTTTAAAAATTTTTTCAACCTAAAAAATAAATAACTCATTGTATAACTATTTTGTTCTTATATGCAGGGCCGGATTTAGATGAAAAGAGGGCCTAAGCTATTCCACTTATAAAGCCCTTTCACCTCCCCTTTTTTAAGTTTGTAAATTACATGAGAGATAATTAAAATACATCATTACTGTGATATATATATCAATATGTTAAATGAAATATGTTGGGATGGATACTAATCTTTGGGACGGATAATAAATAAAAAAAGTCGAGAACACTTGTTTCGACATTTATTCTCAGCACCATTTTATAGTACTTGCAACAATAACTAATCAAACATAACACACAACAATTACAAAGAAACAAAATTCAAATAATAAAAATCTTTGACTACGAAAATGGAATATGCAATAAAAATTATCATATTTTCTATCAAATTAAATTAAATATATTAAATACATTGAAGATTAAAGCAAATTCAATTCAGATAAATTTATTTCATAATAATTCTCATTTAAAGTTTAAGTATAAATTATTATGAATTTTAAGTTTTAAACTAAACAGTTTCAAAACAACAAATCGATTCAGTGTTTTAGTATTTATTGTTTTTAGAATAGTGTAATTCTAATTTTGCTAATAATTTGAATGTAGGCCCTCTGATCTTGAGGCCGTAGCCTAGTTAGCCTATAGGAAAATGCGGCCCTAGTTAGCCTTTTTTACATTATTTTCCTTTTTCAAAAGCTCACACTCTCCTTATATATATCTTATTCAAATTTTCAATCGTTAATAAAATACTTTTTATTCATATACTCCAGTTCAAATACATTTTTTTAACTTGTAGTGAATGACACTTGATGTTAATTTTCCTTTTATTAATTAATTCATTAATTTAATAAATTAATTTTAGTTTTTTTTTTAGATTTAAGTTGCATATATTTATCAATAGATGACGTCAGATAAACTTAAAAAAATGAAGGACTTTCTGCAATATAGTGTGAAAAAAAGTAGGAATTGAATTTTAAAATTTTTTTTATATTACTGTAAAACAATTTATTGTTCCAGTATAGCTCATGAAGACTTTATTGATACACCAACCAATAAAAAATGTAACATATGCTCATAATAGAGATACCATAACGAAAATCTTTTTTATGATTAATGTAAATAAATCACATCAATATCATTTTTATGGTCTCAGACACAGTCATTTCCCATACTGGTATAAGTTATCCCACATATTTATACACTAGCGAATGTCTCCAGAAATCATATAAAATTTCCCAAATGCCATCGTATGAGCAATGAATTTGTTAAAGGTTATTCTTAGATCCTAGAAATCGGAATATTTTCCACGGAAAATCACCCAACATTTTCCGTGGAATTCCAGAGAACTTCGACAGCTATAGCTCATTCACCAATCGGCAATATTTTATTCCCGCTTCTTCCTGGCCTAGAACTGCGCATGCGCCATTTTCTCCGATGACGTTCTATTCCTTTGGTTTCAAAACAGATCTCGCTTGTAGTTGAGAAGAGTTGGTCCGTTTTTAGATTTCGCATCTTTCTTTTGAATTGTGCCGCTAGTACTTTCAGCAAAAAAAGCTTTCAAAAGAGACTCGAAAATCTATTTCATTTTTGTTTATTGGACTGTGAAAAGACTTCTTGTAGAGATCACGTATGTTATAATTTTTTTTTTTGTACTTTTCTTCTTTTTCGAACTTTTTAATTTTGTTGAATAATATTCCAATGACGTATTTCTGTCGAACTTTAGTTGTTTAAAATTAAAAAGAACGATATATGTAAATAGTTCTTTGTTTTATAAAAAAGTTACTTTGGAAAAATTTTATTGCAGAATTAATTTTAAATATTAAAAATATTGATAGTTAATTTTAAATTTCATTTAAACTATAAAATTCCCGTTTCTAAAATCTGAACTGCTAATATTCTTTTTAATTTTCAGCATTATATAAATTTTATTAAAAAAGATTTTTATATTAATAATTGGAATTAATATTTAGAAAATAAATCATGACTTATTTTAAGATTATTTAAAATTAATTTTGCATAATAGCTATTATAATAGTTAATTTTAAATTTCATTTAAAATATAAAATTGTCGTTTCTAAAATCTCAACAGCTAATATTCTTTAATTTTCAGCATTATACAATTTTGTTAAAATTTAGAAATTAAATCTTATGACTTATTTTAGGATTATTGAAAATTTATTTTTAAATTAATTTTGCGTAATAACTATAATAATAGTTAATTTTAAATTTCATTTAAAGTATAAAATCGTCATTTCTAAAATCTCACCACTAACATTACTTAATTTTCGACATTATACAAATTTTAATAAAATTTAGAAAATAAATCATAAAAGTTATTTTTTAGATTTAATAAAATTTATTTTAAAAATTAATTTAATTGACACATTAAATACTATTAATATATATTAATTTAATTATCACATTAAATAGTAATAATTAATAAATTTTGAAATTTCTTTCTAATTTTAAAGACTACATAAAATAGAATAATTGTTTATTAATGATTTAGTAGTTTTAAATTTTTAAATGTTTAACTATATTAAAATTAAATGCTTTATAAGTATATTATTTAAAGTTAAAAACCTTCTATAAGTTTACGATACATTAAAAAATACAATCTTAATATTCTGTAGTAGCAGTTGCAAGCTTCAACGAAAAAAAAATGAAATAGTTTTTTTTTTTTTTATATTTTGTAATAAGTTTCTGATACAAACTGCATTTCGGTTTGCAAAACTTAAATTTTATTGAAAAACTTTTTAATACGTTATAACTTAATCAATAATTCTTAATTTTCATTAAATGTAATTCAGTTCAATAATTTTAAAGTTCCATATAAAATAATTCAAAAATTTTTTAATTGTAAAGATTTGAGGAAATTCTAATTTTCCAAAAAATGAATTTGAACTTTTAAAATAGGTAGAAAAATAATTTCATATGCATTTTTCTAAAATAAATCTTTTTATATCTTTTTTTAATCTTTATATAATCTTTTATTCTAAATTTTTTAAAAGAGATCATTATTGTTTAAATAATAATATTTTAATTTCAAGTCATTCCCGATAGTATTATATGCAAAATAATTTTATGTAAAACAATATATCACTCTTAATTAATTAGTTAAATTTATTTCGTCTTAAATTGTTAAATTTTAGATAAATAACTTTGATTGGCATCGTACTTTTAAAATTTCTGTTATAAAAAAAATTACCGCAAAAAATTAAGAGATGCATTATAAATTATTTTTTGTTTCAAATGTCTTCCAAAATATTTCTCCGACATTTATTTTTGTCATTAAAACTTTTAATTTATTTTACATTTTTATGACAATTAATATTTTCATTTTTAATTGTGATTTCACTGCAATTTCCTGATTTTTATAATATAATAATTTAATTATACTTTAAAAATGAATATTTCAAACATTCAATAATACGAACGAAAAAAATTAATCTTTTTCTTTATTTTTAAATAGCATTTATATTTTATTTAATCATTTTACTTCTTTAAGAATATCTTAAAATTTGTTTATTAATATCATCACATATCCAATATCATTTGAAATTATTATTATATGGGAGGTAAATTGGAAATGAAATTATTATAATATGGGATGTAAATTGGAAATTAATATCATTTGAAATTATTATAATATGGGATGTAAATTGGAAATTAATATCATTTGAAATTATTATTAATATTATTTGAAATTATTATTATATGGGATGTAAATTGAAAATTAAAAGCAGTATATCTTAACCTCATTTATTATATTAAATATTCAGGACGATAAAATGCATTTAATTAATCATTAATTACTTTTTATAGTACTATTATATTATTAAATGACAGTTAATTCTAACACTGAAAGTTTTAAATGTGTAAATAAGTTATTCAATGCTGTGTTTTTATAAAAGCATTTACCGTTATTTATTTGTCCAACCTGGATTAGTTTTTTGTCAGTTGACGAGTAGAGTAGTGGATAATTTAGAAAAGAACTTAAATGTTTCATACTCATCTTTACATTCGAGACTGATGATTTTGACTCCATCTCCTTTAAATTACGTTTTAAAATTTTACACTGAAAATTACGTTTTAGAGTTTTACGCTTTTGCCTTGTTATTATTAGAACGTATATGGGAATTTTCTCGTCTCTTCCAACACAAATGTTAACCACCCAATATAACAAGGCTAGTATAGCGCAATTTATTTCTTGCAGATTTGTAGTTTCGTATGCATGAAAAATACTGAATATGTTATAAAATCTGCCCTCAAAAGTTAAATATGACGTCAAATTATTATTTGCATAAATTTCCCTTGTTTTTCATAGTTATTAATTAAACTTTAATTTTAAAACATAAATAAAGAGACTTTAATTTTATTAATAATATTTAAATTTTTAAGAACTCAATGAACCACGTACCTTTATCATCATTAAATCTAATAAAACTTACGAAAAATAGCTATAACGCTTATCAAATTATAATTTTATGTATTTTAATTACTACGATCATTTCACAAAATGTCTTTTAAAAATTTAGTTAATTTTTAAAAAAAAAATATCTAATATAACGTTTAAAAAAAAAAGCGTTCTGTAAAAAATTTCCAAATCTTGATGAAAATTGCAAAGTCTTTTAAATCTATGATATGAGATTTTATAGTAGTCTGAGATTTCGTGAAACTAATGATGTATTTTATTCAATTCCTAATATTAGTTCACACACTCGCTATATATATCTTGTTCAAATTTTTAATCATTCAAAAATACTTTTTATTCATCCGCTCAAGTTCAAATGCATTTTTAAAACTTGTAGTGGATGACACTTGATGTTAATATAGTTTTCAAATATTAATTCATTCATTAAATTTAATGAATTAATTTTAGTTTTTTTTTTTAGATTTAAGTTGCGTGTAACTAATAATAGATGGCACCAGATGTAAGAGGAAAATTTCAACTTTATTTGTAAAGGACTTTTCTGCAATATAGGGGAAAAAAAATTAGGAATGGACTTTAATAAAAAAAAAAATTTATATTACTTCTTTGATTTAATTTGGTATTTGTTTTATATTATATTTTATTTTATAGTTTATATTACAAAAAATAAATAATTATTTAATTTTGCCCATTTCACAATTTTCAAATTAAATGGAAATATCTATTCCAGTTAAAATAAAAGATATTAAATATATTATTATGTTATATTTTAAATAATTATATAATATATTTAATATTTAATGCCTTTACATTAATTTATTTTATTTGAAGTGATTTATTTAAAATAAAATATTTAATGCTCATTTTCAGTGTGCACTAGCAATCTTATAAAATAATTTCATATTTGATTATTTTAAAATACATTTGGAAAACACTTTAAAATAGAAAATTGTTTTTAAACATAGTCACAATATAACGATAATAATATATTTAATGATGTACGAAATTTAACAAAGGGATTTATTTTTTTTTCCAGATGAAATGCAGAAAAAAAGTTATACTTTTGCTATAAAATTTTTTTAGGAAATGAACTATGAGAAATTGTGTGTCTTAATTTTACGCACTAGACTCATTTCCTCCTTTTCAGGATTTCTAGAGTACTCCTACGCAATTCTTGTTTATTGTTTAAGACTGTTTAGAAGTAAGCCATAGAAAGAGCTTTATTAAGATACCTTTTCAATGTTTTTGATGTAATATTTTATTCAGCATCAAATGCAGCAGCGAGAATAGATTTCTATTTTTGGAAGTAATAAACAAGTACTTGTCGTATATTTCCAGATTTTTATCTTTGCTCAATCATTATTTCTAGAGAACAAAATAAAAAATAAGACTACAAAAAAGTATTTCTAAAAGTAATAATAATGAATATAACGCGTGAGGATTTTCGAAATATTCCATTTGTTGAATAAAAAATATGAATTCTTTCAACGTTATAATATAATGTTTTTAACTATGGAAAACATTATGTTTTTAGAGAAATTTAGACTATTTTTATCGTTTTGATTGATAAATATGATTTTTTTTTTTCATTTTGCAAAATGTTGACATGATATTTATCTTTGAAGAAATAACTATGTTATTAATAATTAATGTAATTTTATTTTAATTAAACTTTTAATTTTAAAACTTAAATAATAAAACTTTTATTCTATTAATAATATCTAATTTTTTTAAAGATACAATGAACACCATACCTAATTACCATCTTTAAATATGATCAAATGTTACGAAAAATAGCTACGTATATCAGACTAGAATTTTATGTATTTTTAATTACTATGATCATTTCATAAAATGTCTTTTAAAAATTCGGTTAATTTTAAAAAAAAATTATCTAATATAATATTTGAAAAAACATTCGTTAAAAACATTCCAAATCTTGCACAGTTGCAATTTTGCAATTTGCACAGTTTTTTAAATGCTTTCAGATATATTTCAATTCATTAAATTATTGCTAAGCTAATATTGTTTTACTAATAATTTATTGTATATTATTGTGTTTACAAGGGTACGAAATTGTATTGCGCTTAACATAATTTAACAACTTAACAACCTGCAACTTACTACAATTTAACTACTACAACTTGCAACTTACTACAATTTAACTACTACAACTTGCAACAATTTAACAACTTAACATTTTTAACAACTTGCTTTTTCATAGCCTTCTTTAAGGACACAATAAACCCCATACCAGATTACCATCTTTAAATATGATAAAAATGTTACGAAGAAGAAAGATATTGATGAAGATACGTATAATACCCAGAAAACATGAATAGATTGAATAAAGGCTATCTTTACAGAGCCTAATATCCTGCTAGATTGATTTTAAAATCTTACAAGAATGTATCCTTGTTTCCCAAGATTTTCCTTTAATTTTTCTTTGTTTTTCTGTAAGAATTCGTTAAAATACATAATGGTTTTCACTTTGGGAAAAGAATTTAAAAATTTAAACTACAACTAATTTCCGTCTCCATAAAATTCACTTAACTCTTACCTTTTAATTGCTGTCCCATAAATATCTAAAAACATATTCTTTTCACTATTTGAATTTTTCCTAATTGTGGTTTTATATCAGTAAGGGCAGCTAGCAGGTCAAATAGACTCGAGTTCATTTACCATTAGTTGGTTTGGTCTGTCGCTCTACGGTCATTTTGAGCGAACTTTTTAGGCTAATTAGACCAGACCTACAGTTTAACGTGGATTCCTAACCACTAATAAACACCCATGCCACCATCAAGATTCGAACCTGAAGCCTATGGTATCAATGGCCAGAGCGCTAGATAACTGACCATCAGCCAGCACCATTAGTAGGAGCATTGTAGTCTATTCGTTTGAAAGTAAATTAGTAGTCATTGTTAAAAAATATCGAATCAAGATTCCTTGTATAACTTTTCCGTATATTTAATTGTTCAACTTACGTATAACAATTTATTATACTTTTATCATATAAATTAATATACTTATATTCCATATTTTTCCCTCTAAGGGAATTAAGTTGACACCGATAACAGTTTCTTTTTTCCCTAAAAATGCCATACAAATCAGTTCCTTAGTCTAAATATTCACTAACTAAGTATATTTAAATTGAAAACAAAATATCAAAAATTAACTCATTTAAAATATGAAAGTAACTATGCTAATCTTTTTTAAAAAAAGCGGAATAAAAAAATCAACAATTTTCGGAACAGAGTTCCAGTTGAAGAAGTATCTGAGGTTTGCTTTAAAAGGAATTATTACTTTAAAGTATTTCGCTGAGGTATGAGTGAAATTTATTAATTACTGCAAACAACGGAGGACAACAGTAAATCTTTCTAATGTCACTGCAAGACTCAACTGTTTCGAATTCACGGGATGCTCTAGTGCAGTTTTGTCATTTTGAAAAGAGTAAATGAAAAACTTTTTGAGTTAATTTTCAGTAAGGTTTATTAGTTACATTTGTGAATTCTTAGAGTATGTTTTAAAACATTTGAATTTGTTTGCGTATAATAAAGATGTTTATCTTAATTTAAAAGCAATGAGGGTTCAGTAATTTTTTTCTAGATTTAATTATAAGTAAATTTCCGCTTTTAGCAAATTTATTTAAGCCCTAAACTCACTAATGATGGTAGAAATTCACAAATAAAATGTATCGGTTCTTTAATAAAAGAATATATTATTTAGAAAAATCTTTTAAATTGAAATAAATCTTGAATTAAACATTATTAAATTTTATGTAGACCCTGCGATTTTAAACGTTTGAATGATTAGATTAGACAAAGTAGATTATGCGTTATCTAGAGATGGAATTGATTTCAGATTGGTTTGTCGCTCTACGATCATTTTTGAACACTTTAGGCTAATTAGACCGGAACCTACAGTTTAACGCGGGGATTCCGAACCACTAACAAACAACCATGCCCTAGTCATGATTAGACCTTAAACCCGGTGGTACCAAAGGCCATAGCGATAGCCAATTGGTTATCAGGACGCTACCTCCTACTACACTAGGAATTGTAGTCTATTCGTTGAAAAATGAATTAGTGGCCATTGTGAAAAAAAAAAATATTCAATCAAAATTCCTTGTATAACTTAATTTTCAGTAAGCAACAGCTTAAGGAGGATCATTAGTTACATTTGTGAATTCTTAGGGTATGTTTTAAAGTATTTGAATTCGTTTGCATGTAATAAAGATGTGGATCTCAATTCAAAAACATTGATGGTTTAGTAAATTTATTTATTTTCGAGATTTAATTACAAATATATTTCATCTTTTAGCAAATCGCTTTAATAACTACGCACGCTAATGATGGTGGGAGTTAATGATTAAATTTTATCGGTTATTTATTAAAAAGAACATGTTATTTAGAAAAATCTTTTAAATTGCCTGATATCTTGAAATAAAAATGTATTGGATTTTTACGTAGATCCAGCGATTTTAAACTTTCGAATGATTAGATAAGACTGAGTAAATTATGCATTATCCAGAGATGGGATTGGTTTCAGGTTGGTTAGTCTGTTCAGTTTTTAAAAACTTTAGGCAGTTTAACATGGATTCGAACCACTCAGAAACATCCATAACATCGCTTGGATCGAATCTTTAAGCTTGTGGTACCACACAGTGCTAGCCTATTGGCCATCAGGGACCTACAGATGGGAAGAATCTATTCTACATTCACATTGTGCCTTTTGTATTTGAAAACTGACCTGTTTAAAATTATGGTCATCTATATTTTCTATATATTTTCCTATTCAATGGAATGCATTCAAGCCTATTCCCAGTTTTTATATGAAAACTTTTGATGCAGTTTCGCTTCTAAGTTTTAACAACATCTTTCAAACTTCGCAACCAGGCTGAAAAGAGTGATACAATCAAAATATTTTTAATAAAAATCACTCACTAATATCTTTTCGAACAACTTAATATTTGATCTTCGTGTAATGAGTTAATCATTATGAGTAGTGTGTGAAAATGTTTTGAAATTTGAAATAAAATAGATTTCACGCTGAAAGTGAGAATGTCCATCTTAAAAAGTAATAAACGTGGACAACTATTATTTGTAAGATTGATTATGATTTTGCATGACAATATACGTTCGTGCAATTCTGTCCAAGCTGTTAATATTTGCATTAAATTCCATTTTAAGGAGTTAAAAGGTCTTCCAGTATCTCTAATTTGATGCATCGTATTTATATCCACTTGTTTTCATGAAACATTAATTCGTTTCACGTTTTCACTAATGGATCGTAGCATAAGAAAAACAGTTTTAAAAATAAGTGATAATGAAAGCCTGTTTACAGATTGAATAAATTTATTGGAGAGAAATGGGATTAGGTCAAAAATAATGCATTTACTTTGTAAAAAAATTTAAAATAAATTTTTCAATAAAGAGTGTGGATTAATTTTGACATCTTTTCATATATCTTACATCATTTGTAAGAGGATAAAGATATAATATAAGATATACAGACATAATATTGACTCTGATATTCTAATTCAATTTATATTTTACGCCTACTTCTAAACAAGTAACTCATTAAGATTATACATCGTTTGCATCTCTTTTTAACTACAGAAACATCTCGCGAGAACTTTTTTCACATAAGAATCGCAAATCATTAAGGAAAGTATAATATCAAGAACTTATCTCGGTGTAATATTTACATATTTTTAAAATGAAAAAGGATTTTACGTATTTATTTATTTGAATAAATATGTCAACTTTTCTTTCACATAATAATTATACTAATTTTATAAAAATATTTCTGTTTTTAATTGCGTTAAAATTGAAAAATATTTTTTTTAAATTAAGCTTTAAATAGTTATTACAAATTGATAAGACAATATTGTGATATACATTATAATTTCTTTGTACTGTGGTAATGTTTGGAAATTCATATATCTTACATTAAAAACATTTATGAGACGATAAAGATAGTACAAGAAAGGTAAAGCATATATTAGCTGTGATATTCTAATTCAAGTTATACCTTATTTTTACGCCTTATTTCTAAGCAAGTAATGAGTCATTAGGGTTTTCCCATGTAAGAATGGCAAATCCTCAAGGAAAGTATAATATCAAAGGATTTATATGACTGTAAGAGCGTCACGGAGCCAAAGTCAGACTTCACCTACGTGCTCCATCACAACAGAAGCTGCTTCCTTCCTTCAATCATGAAATACATATGGGCTCGTGGGCTTGGCCAACCAAGAATGGGATATCAAACAAAAACAACATAATATCAAGGGACTTCCTCATATATAGTATTTAAAATACAAAAAAATGTAAAAAAATTATTTTAAATTTAATATTTATTTATTTGAATTCATATCAACTTTCCTTTAACATAATAATTATACTAATTAAATAAAAGTTTTTTGTTTGAATTGTGTTAAATTTTTTGATTTATAAAAAAAAAAAATTTGTTTAAAAAATTAAGCTTTAAATATTTATTACAAATTGATAAAAGACAGTATTGTGATATACATTATAGATTTCATACTACTATAATAATGTTTTAAAATTCATATACCTCACATTAAAACATTTATGAAACTATAAAAAATAATAATAGAAAAACGAACAAATATAAATAAAGAAATAAATAGAAAGATTAACATAATATTGACTGTGATATTCTAATTCAGTTTATTTTTGCCCTTATTTCTAAGCAAGTAATAACTCATTAGGGTTGTGTGAAGGAGAACGTAAGTTTAAATTCAGTAATGGAGTGCGTTGTAGTTACAGAAGCAAAGAAGATTGTAGTTTATAGAAAAAAGGTCACTTTGTAGTAATTGTGACAGCGTTTGCATCTCTTTTTAACTACAGAAACATTTTGCGAAAGAACTTTTTCACATAAGAATCGTAAATCAAAGGAAAGTACAATATCAAGAACTTATCTCGGTGTGATATTTACATATTTTTAAAATAAAAAAATTATTTTACGTATTTATTTACTTGAATAAATATGTCAACTTTTCTTTTTACATAATAATTATATAAGGTAATTTTTGTTTAAAAATATTTCTGTTTGAACTGCGTTAAAATTAAAAATATTTTTTTAAAATTAAGCTTTAAACATTATTAAAAATTGATAAGATAATATTGTGATATACATTATAGATTTCATAGTACTATGGTAATGCTTGAAAATTCATATATTTTTACATTAAAACATTTATGATACGATAAAAATAGTATAAGAAAGACGGACATAATATTGACTGTGATATTCTAATTCAAGTTATATTTTACGTCTTATTTCTAAGAAAGTAATAACTCATTAGGGTTATGTAAAGAAGGACGAAAGTTTGAATCCAGTAATGACGTGCGTTTGTAGTTACAGAAGCAAGAACATCGTAGTTTATAGATGAAAGGTGACTTTGTAGTAATTGTGACAGCGTTTGCATTTTTTTAACTACAGAAATATCTCACGAGATTTTTTCCATATAAGAATCGCATATCATCAAAGAAAATATAATATCAAGGGCTTTCCTATATATAATATTTAAATACATCAAAAAATGTTTAAAAAAATTATTTTAAGATTTATTGATTGATTTGATTAATAAATATGTCAGCATTTCTTTTATCTAATAATTATATTATAAAAAAATAAAAAGTATTTTTGTTTGAATTGCGTTACATTTTTTAAATTTATAAGAAAAAAATTTTTTAAATTAAACTTTAAATAGTTATAAGACAGTATTGTGATATGCATTATAGATTTCATAATACTATAATAATGCTTGGAAATACATTATTTAATAGGAAGGGATTTAAAAACGCATTATTGAACAAATATATTTGTATTAATGAATTCACCAATAAGAACAAAAGAGAGATATTTGGCGAATAATTCTTTGAATTCCAGAGAACAAAAGTTCGGGAACTAACATTCGCTCGATGAATTATTAAATCCATTGTTTAATTTCAAAATATTTGTTTAGAGCGATTCCATTAACATAACATTGAATTCAAATAATAATAAATTCAATAAATAATTCAAAGCCTTTTTTATGATTAAAACAATGCATATAGACTATAGAATAATCATTTATTCAAACGAAATCCCAACAGCAACATGTTTTTGTCTGATTGTGTTCATATCCGAATAGCTTTTTCTTAAAGTAGTACAATAATCTAAAGTAATTCAAATAAAAATTAATTATTTCATATTTAAATTATAATGTAAATATTTTTTTTTATTTTGTATTTGCTGCAAAATTAAAATTTTTGAATGCATGAAACTGTCAAATCCATAAAAAGAAGTAATATCCTAATATATTTTTCTCCGCTGAGTATTTAAAAATTATGTTTTTCTTTCATTTGAATTAAAATGATTCTTGCACTCATAGTTATTCGAATATGAATATAAAATTATATTTTTAAAGAAATACGTTCAAATAAAAAATAAATAATATAGACAAAAATTAATTTTTAGTTATATGAAAGGCATGGCAAGAAAGATATTTCATTGAAATTATCAATATTTTTTAAATATTTTTGTTTTCTTATTTATGCCATTCATTTTAATGTTTATATCTATATATTTTGCGTCTATCAAATTATATTTTCATAGATTTCTCAATAGAGTTTAAAAATGAATATATTTAAATGGACTTACAACCGACAACTAAATTTTTTATATAAATGAATATATTGTAACATGCAAACTTAATATAATATAAAAAATTTTTTATTTATTTGAATGATAAACTCGTAATAATTTAACACATTAAAATATTAACCATAATTTTTTTAACTGAGTTAGTAATATTTGAAATTGAAACATTTTTAAAGTTTGATATTCAAAATATTATTTTGAAATATAAAAAATAACGAAAAAGATATGTCTAGATACTTTTCCATTACTGGAAAAGTGCCAATTTCAGTCAAATATTAAAATACTATCGCCAATCATGACGTTTCTAATCACTATGTTTTAGATGAATAGTTTTTTTACTCATTTTGCTTGTAAAAGATTAGAATAGATAAGTTATCTTCATCACGAAAAATTGCTTAATTATTATTAGTTAATTATTAGCTTATTTTTTCACACAAATGTTCTTAATTATTAAGAATTACATAATTATTTCTAAACTGTAAAACAAAAGGGAGGCATACAAAAAGTAATACATAATACATTACAAGTAATGCATATACATATTACACATACATTTGTGTAATTCTTAAGATATTGATACGATTTTTAAATACATTAAATTAAATCCTTTTAAGATATATTTTTTATATATTCCTATAATGATGAATTAAAGAATAATCAAAAAGTGTTTCAAAATATTTTCTCATATCTTGAATTAAAAAAGAAAATTAACGAGATCCTTAAGTCAAAATGAAATTATGAAAACTTAATTAGTAATGTTAATTCCCCCAGAACAAACTCATCTTATCATTATCACAAGCACTATCATATATTTAAATAAACTCGAAAGGATTTATAACTTTCTCTCTCTATGTGTTTTAAATATTTTCTACAATCGCATTTACATTCCTAAATGTTTCCTTCAAGGCTTAATTTAACTTATGGGACTTTTCTTAGTTTTCTTGCGGCATATTCTTACAGTGTTATTTCAGTTTCATAAGAACTGAATAAAGAAATTCATAAGAAATTTTATATGTGTGTTTTCAACTTAGCACGGAAAGGAATCTTTAGAGAAAGGCTGTAAAAGGCTGTATATACTAATAAAAGCACAGCTAGTTAATTTCTAATTTTGACTCTTTTTTTTTTTGTATAAAAACAAGTAATATAAAAAAAAAAAAAAAAATTTTAAGTCAATTCCTACTTTTTTTTTCCCTATATTGCCGAAAAGTCATTTATAAATAATTTTCATTCATTTTTTAAAGTTTATCTGGCGCCATCTATTGGTAGATACATGCAACTCAAATCTAAAAAAAAAAACTAAAATTAATTAATTCAATTTAATTACTGAATTACTATTTAAAATACTGTATTAACCTCCAGTGTCATCCACTAAAAGTTTTAAAATGTATTTGAACTGGAGTGGATGAATAAAAAGTATTTTATTAACGATTGAAAATTTGAACAAGATATATATAGGGAGAGTGTAAGCTAATAGAAGGAATTGGACAATAATAGCCAGTAAGACAAATAGTTTTACAGTATTTATGTACTTAAACTAGGCTTATTGTCATGATACTAAAGAAAATATAAATTGCTGAATTTTTTTTATATTTCGTAGTAATTTTCAAAGGTTTGCCAAAAAAAAAAAACATTACATAAATAAAAAATGTCCAATAGCTAAACACAATTTGTAAATTTGTAATTTGTATTATATAAAACCATGTAATTTTGGTAAAGTTATTTGAGTGATGAATTTTTTTTTTTTTTTTATTTCGTGGTGAGAAATAGAGAAATTCAAAGTTTAAAAAACTTTAAAAAAAGGCTTTTTTATTCTTACTCAACTCATATAAAGTTAATTGCTCTATTTCAGAATAATAACTTTTCTTAAAATAATTATAACAGTACTTCATTGATGTGATGATTATAAGTATTTGAGAATAATAAATTTAAGCTAATAAATTACTTTGACTGTTAATATTATTTTTTTTTTTAATTTTCTTCAAAATATTTCAATAATTTTGCAAATAATATGCTATTCGTAAGATATACAACAACGAAATCCATAAAAATTATTTATTTATACAGCTAACGTAGAAGATGGTTCAAGTTAGAATTTACAGTGGCATCCATTATAGTTCAATAGTTACTCGAAACTAAAAAAGTTACTCGATGATTATTAGTATACCACATTATAAGTCAGTAAGGAAATTCAACACAAACCTCAAAATTTAACAACACATTTTATATATCTAAAAGTCTTCCCAGAAGCAATGTCTTTCTGTCTTATTCATCTGCAAATTATATCGGGTATACATAAGTGAAGCTCTAGGTCAACCTCTAAACAAAAAGTTCATAAAAATATATTTCATTAAATAAGATAGCCTATTATAAGTCAGTAAGGGAATTCAGCAATGTCTTTCTTCCTCATTCATCTGTAAATTATACGTGGTATACATAGTCCTACTAGTCGTATACGTAGTCATACTTAGTGGTATACATAGTCATACTTAGTCGTATACATAGTCATACTTAGTCGTATGCAGTCATACTTAGCGGAATACAAAGTCATGAAATTATGAGCGTATGATTGCCTCATTGGTCTTCCATAGTAGCTGTGCCCGGTGCAGCACTTTGTATGCTCTGCCCCAGTCATGCTTGCAGTCGCCATAGCAGTCAAGCTTAAGGTTTCACTTTATGTAAGTGGGGGCATGT
>BPLR01015413.1:0-58817 GCA_021605095.1 Caerostris extrusa | reverse complement strand
TTTTTTCTTTTTCAATTCATTTAAATCTGCACCAGACAAGCCAATACAAAAAAAAGTTATAACATATGCAGCCAACGTACAAAAATCATTTCAGGTATTGCATGTAATGATCAGAATCAAAACGTTTTTGCGGTTACTTTTCGCCATTTTGAGCTGTTCTAGTGCGTCTAGCTAATGATTGATATTTTTATTAAGATAGTGCTAATGTTAGAGTTATTACGGAAATCATTTTCGTTTTTTTTATATTTGAAGCATTTCTTGTTGTAGTTTTCTTGCCATTTATTTCTCCAAGTGATTCGGCATTGATGAATGGTGCCGCTGTCTGCTAGCTCTAGATGAAAAATACAGTTTCGAAACAGAACAAGACTTTATTATTAGTTCCAAATTATTCTAGCGGAAAAAGACTAACAACATTTGTATTCTTTTTTTTTTAATTTCCTTGTTATACGGAAGTAATGAAATTTTTCGCTTGGTGAGTTGAAAGAAAAGCTCAAAAGGCCATGAATCGGAAATAAAACATTTGCGAAAGAGTAATCTGTGATGAATCTTTCGTAACAAGTCAATCCATTTATGTATGGCCTAAGTAGCCATGTTAAAATCTTTAAACTCTTTCATTATTTCGATAAATTCAAAATTGAAAAAAAATGTTTTTGGTTTATTTTGATACTATTTATTTTATATTGCTAAACAATTAAGAAAAGGAAGAATAAAATTTGGAAAAATAATAAAAAAAAACACATAAAATATACATACATGTGACAGCTGAAACATCAGTGAATACCTACGAATGAAAAGATTTCAAAAACTTGGAACATAACAGGTCTTTATATTTTGTTATTAAAATAATGAGTTCACGCTAAATACTATTTGTCTTGTAGCATTTTTTCCATGAGAAGAATTGCAGCATTTCGTTCATACGAAAGAGGTATATATATTCTTTAAAAAGTGCATAATAACAACCTATCACTGAAATCTGTCAGCAGATAAGCAATATCATGGATATATCTATTACATGCAATTAATGTTTTGTACTAATGAAAACAACCTGTCTCTCAAATCTGACAGCAGATAATCAGTGTCTCGATAATGAAACCTCATGAAATTAGCGATTGTCTGCTCAACTTTCACACGTCGAAAAACAATTACAGATGGAATATTGACCACACCATTAATTGTTTCTTTTTGATTGGTGATAGAGCATGGACTGAGAAAATATCTACTCCATTGAGAAGTGAGATAATCTGACTCCAATATTGACGGACTTTTTCTTAAAGAAAGGTTTTCGGGGAAGAAGGAAGAGAGTTCTGCCACGAGTCGACAAGAAGTTTTGTTTTTCACTTTTCTCTGAAGTGACTGAACAGGTCGGAGTTTTTCACCTATTTTCAAAGTGAGCCTCTTGTGGTTTCGTGATATCCGTGTCATACCCAAAGTGAACTCCTTGTGATGTGTGTCTATGTATAAAAACTGCATTAACTTAAACTTTACTTTCATTTGATAGCGTAAAAATTTAAGTAAATTAAAAATTAGAAAAAACATTAGCATAACATTTAACATTAACAAAAATTAATATAATTATTACCATTCAAATTTGTAACGTCTTGTATGAATAACAATCAAATAAAATATCCTTTTAATGCACAAGAATTACTTAGCTATTGCACCATAATTATAAATTCGCAATGAGAGAAATGCCCTTTTTATTTTCAGTCGTTTATATTTAACAAAACAATAAAAAAATTATAAATATTCTTTAAATATTAAAGTATTATTTGTTTATCATAATTTTTGTATAAATAATTGTCACAAATTTAATGAATAAATAACATGAATATTTCAATTCAATTTATATGTAAAAATTGCATTGCAATACAAATTAAATCTAATAATTAAAACCTTTCAACACATCGTAATCCACAATAGTAATAATTTAATTATGTTGCTATTCGACAATCCAGTTTTGAAAGCTCTCCTTTTTAAATATATTTTCAAAATTTTTCTTTACATGTCAGCTGCCAAGAAAAGAGAAATTAACAATCTTTAAAAGAAAATCTAATCAAACAATCTAAAAATCAAAAACAGCTGATTTAGCTTACGTTAAGTTTATTCTAGTTGAACATATAAAGTTTATTATATATTTTCTAAAGCTGTGTATTCATTAATAAGAGCATAGCTCAAACTGAATTTGGTAACAGTGCATTACATTTATTTAAATATCCATTTGCTAGCTATTTGTTTTCCAAAGTTAATTAATCATAAGAGTGTGAAAACACTTCCATTAATTACATTGCATTGCATGCAGAAAGATGCATTATTGTTCCATTAATAATAACTGCAAAGCTTTAATAAGTATTTGCTGATATATAAACAGTAACTTTAGTTGAAATCACAGAAAATTATTAATCAAGCAACTCATTCAAGAAATTAAGACCTACATATTTGAGAAGATGGCCCAGCCTGTTATAAAATGAGTTTCTATAATTTTGAATTTAAGAAAATGAATTAAGAATGATAAGAAATACTATAATATAAATAAATAAATATATATATATATATATATTTATATTATAGTATTTCTTATCCCACTTAATTGACAGCAACATCAAGCTAGTAGACCAAGTTCATGAACCCGTGTGTTCTCATGGAAGGGGAGGGCAGTTTCTGTTGTGATAGAGCACTAATAGCTAGAAGTCTGTCTTGGGAAATACCTTCTGGGAGGACTTTTAGGCGAAAATACCCTGCATTTGTGTATTGTATGGGGTAAAAGCAGGAAAACTCTCACCAGGGAGTTCGACCAAAGAGGCAAGATGCTGAACGTCCCAAACTTCATTAAGTCTCTTCGTTTTTTTTTTAAACAGTATCTACAACAAAGTCTCCAGCAAATTGAACCTCCACCCTAATGTTCACCAGTGGTGCACGTTATCATTGAATCACGAGTCGGCTTTGTTAATTATAATTTTTATATAAGTAACTCTGACAAATTTAATGAAAAAAATAACAGGAATATTATTTATATTTTCTTCTAATTATAAATAAAAACTTCATAACAATTTAAATTAATTATGAATACTAAAACTTTTCATAATCCACAATTGTAATATTTTATTATCCTGTTATTACTGACAAGCGAGTTTTTGAAAGCTCTCCTTTTAAATATATTTTAGCTAAATAATTTTTCGTTATATTTTAGCTGCCAAGAAAAAAAGAAATTAAGCAATCTCTAAAAGTAAACTAAATAACAAAACTGATGAGTTAGTAAACGTTAAGTTAATCTAGTTGAATCTATAAAATTTATTAAATATTTTCAAAAGCTGTGCATACATTAATAAGACCATAGATCAAATTGAATACGTTTGATAACAGTACATTACATTTATTTAAATAACTATTTATTTTCCAAAGTTAATTAATCATAAGAGTGTGAAGACACTTCCATTAATTACATTGCATTGTATGCAGCTAGATACTTATTATACCATTAATAATAACAGTAGAGCTTTAATAAATATTTACTGGCGTATGAATAGTAATTTTAACTGAAATCACAGAAAATTATTAATTAAACAATTCATTCAAGATGTTAAAACCTATATATTTGAAAAGATGCCTAAAAGTCTGTTATAAAATGGATTTCAATATTTTTCTTCTAAGAAAATGAATTCAAAATATTTTATTGCTGTTTCTTTTCCCACTTGGTAGACGGCAACATCAAGATCAAGAGTGGCCAACCCGCGGGCCCGCCTTTAATATTTTTCCGGCCGTGAGATTTATCACACTTTTACAAAATATATTTATTTGTATATATATGTTATATAATGGCCAAGATAATGAAAACCAATGCATTAGTAAAATGCATTGGGTGTGCATCTATATAGTCAAAAACTAAGTGTCAAAATTATGAGGAAAATTAACTTTTATTTTAAAATTATAATCTTGCGAATACATGACAGATATTGCCTGTTTTATTTATGAGTTTGCAGTCATGAGTTCACAGAATAATTATTCTGTTAATTATTAATAATTATTATATTCTGCGAACTCATGGAACACATGCACATGGGAACAGGCATCTTGGAACACCACCACCGTTGTAATATAAATATAAAAATTTCTATCGTGGTCTAAATTTAATATCGGGATATATAATTTTATATGCGGCCCGGCGGAGTTATGATGCATTTCAAAGTAAAGTGGCCCGCAAGATCATTTGGGTTGGCTACCCTTGGTTTAGACCAAGTTCATGAACTATTGTTTGTAAGAATATACACTAAATTTCTATTTTATTATATCAATTATTTTAAAACAGTAACTTTTATATAAACATTTCTGTTTTATATGATCCTAAAAATTTCTTTTTACTTTTCTCGCATTATTTTATTAATTATTCTTTTTTTTTTAAAAATGATCGCATTTAATATAATGCTATTGAAACAATTATAATAAAATAATAATTACAGTATATTTTAAAAAGTAAGTAATTATCATAATTATTATTTCAAAATTGTTTGTTAACTAATTATAAATTTTACTTATTTATCTTACTTTTGAAAAGTTAAAGCCATTTACCACAAAATTTTGCTAATTCACTGACCATAATTTTCTCATTGAAATAAAAAGAAAAAAAGTGATTAGCATACCCTAAAAACATAGTATGTTTAAATTATTTCTCAAATTTTAATCATTATTATCTTATTAAACTCATTTTAAAATGAAAGACAATTCGCTATAATTGTCTATTTATAAAGAATTTTATGTAAACTCTCATATTCTTTTATAAAACAATTGTTTTGATTTTCCATTCTATGAATGGATTCTATTCTTCTATATTTTCTATTCTGTTCTTCTTCAATTATTTTATAGTTCTATGATTCTATTTTATTTTATTTTCTTCAGTGATTTGATTTCAAGTTTGTTTAAAAGAAATTGTTTTCCTGTTATGGAACAGATTTTTTTAGCAGAATTTTGTTTTCAAACATATTTTTTCTTTCAAATTGTTTCGAAATTATTTTTCTAATATTTTTTAGTTATTAAAAAAATAAATAAAAAGAGTCCAGTTTCTGCATTGTACATTTATGTCACATATTAAGAAAAATATTTACGAAAACATTATTTTTTAAAATTTTCATTTTATTCTTATGAAGAGTGACACAATGTATCTGGCAAATTGTTAGAAATCCAATATATGTACAAAATAATCGTATAAACTCTAAAAATAAATTTCAGATCTTTCTGAAAATCCGTCATGTCTGACATTTTTGGGAGGGATAAATAATAATAATTATGGCAGTCGGTGCCACTGGTCTCGGGTTCAAATCCCGACAGTGCTATAAATGTTTTTCGTGCTTATATAAAATGTACTTAAACTCTGGTCCTGGTTCTTTCAATACTTACCTACTTCACGTAGATCTCAGTCTAATATGACTGTAGATCATTGGGCATACAATACCCCTAAAAGGAATCATCTCCTGTCTCAAATTCTACCAGTAGGCAGACGACCGTGGCCCCCATGGGGCTGTTGTTCCAATGAAGAAGAAGAAGAAATAATAATAAAGCAATTAATATAAATCTGGGGATATTTTGTTTTTAACCAAAAAGTTTTTTTTAATATTTAAATATTTTTATAAATTTAAATCTCAGAATCAAATATTTTTACAATATGCTTTTTATTCTATGAAAATATTCTAAATTAAATTCAGAAACACATTTTAATAGATTATTAGTAGAAGTACATTGTTTTAAAATGTTATATTTTTAACAAAGACAAGAAGTTAGTTTTGTAACCGTGGTTCCACCTACGCAACTATGTTTCCTCCTACCCACTGCAAGAGCGCCCCTTGCATCGCACAGAAGAAATTGTCAGTAGAGAACGCATGGCGCAACTGGCGCTGAATTACGATAAAAGCTAAAAAGTGGAAATCATCTCATAAAGCTAAAAGTGGAATCCTTCCCCAAAATATCTAATTGAATGTTCTTTAAATATACATACTGCGTGTTAAATATTGTTTAATTTTTATAAAGTGTAATTGTGTGGTACTTTTGCGAGCCAAAATAAATGTGTTATTGGACTTGGGACTCGGTTTAACAACACTCAGTTCAGAGCTGCACAAACAAACGACACATCTACCACTGTTTCAAGCAGGGGCGGCCAACCCGTGGCCCGCTTTGAATATTTTTCCTGCCCGTTAGATTTATCACACTTTTATAAAAATATGTTTATTTTATAATGACCAAAGTAGTGAAGGCCAATGCATAAAAAAATGCATTATTTGGGCACCCCTATATTGAAACATTAACTAACGAAATTATTAGAATTTAAAATTATTTGATTTTAAAATAATATTCTTGTGAATATATCACAGATAGCGCCTGTTTTATGTATGACTTTACAGTCATGAGTTCACAAAGTAATTAAATTATATTCTGCGAACTCATGATGCTGACGCATCTTAGAACGTCTAATTTAACAAATTCTGTGTTTCACTTTTAAGTGACCTGACAGTCAAACCAAGTGCAGTGATGTTGCTTCAGACAAGTTAAGTGCAGTGACCATCTCTAAATATTTGAGAATTTTGACACAAGAAGTCGTTAGTGTTTTTGGTTCATTGGTTCAACTTACACCTGTGAATCGTTTTTTTTTAATGACCAAACTCAAAACAAACTTAAACATAACGGACGCTAACTTGCAACACCATTTGCGATGTGCAAATACACAGATTGAGATCGATTTGCAAAAGCTAAGTGAAAGAGTGGAGAAACAAATATCGCACTAATAAAATAAAAAATTTTAAAATGATTTCACTTTTTTTTTTATTTCATTATGTTTATATATTTTTTTTATATTTCATTTTTAGTTTTATATATTTCCTTTCAATGTGCGTTTAGTATCATTATTATTGTATTATCTATCTCTACATGTAAGAATAATAGTAAACGCAATAATAATAACTTATTATGTTTCAATATTCAAAATAATGTTTATAGTGGGTCTAAATCTAATATGGGGATAAATAATTTTATATGTTTCCCGAAGGAGTTAGAATGCTTTTCCAAAGTGGGTCACGAAATAATTTGGGTTGGCCACCACTGGTTTAAAAATGATTGAATATATCTATTAGTTTAAATAAATATTTTCAATCAAATATAATTTACTAAATTTTTGAAGACTAATCACAATGTTTTTCCAATAGATATAACATGCAAGTGTAATATCTATTGAATTAATAATAATTAGATCCCTCAACATAGGGATTCTACAAAGAAAGTAAAAGGAAAAGAAAATGGCGTCCCATTAGATTTGGTATAAAAATCAGGTCTATTTGCGAGGATCCATGAAATCCCTCCCTAATTACGAAAGGATTCTGTGAGAATCAAATTACCGGTTTGGCCTTATCGAAAGTAGGTTTGATTATGGTGCGTAAACTCTTTTGTATGAATAGACAGAATGGTATATCCTGTATTATTTGAGTCACTTCTGATTAGTTTGATAACAAAATGAATATCAATGATTAATTCTGATTGCAGAATCTTTCACTTCCTATATAATTAGGATTTAGGATTAATTTACTTTACGTAATTATGTAATTTATTTACAAAATTTTATTCTTTGAATGAATTTTGTTATTTTGTTGAGACACACCTTGAGTGTGCACCAAGACAATCATGGAGTTATGTATATATAATTATTTGAGTCATCTATCAATCTATTACTATCTATCTATTATTTGAGTCACTTTTGAATGGTTTACTAACTAAAAAATATCAGTGGTCAACTGATTACCCCTTTCAGTTACTATAGAAATATGAGTTAGAATTAGCTTATTTTATAGAATTTCTTTCTAAACTTTTATATTTCTGCACTTTATGCATTTTTGCTATCCTGTTGAAATTGATAAAATTGTGCTCCAAGTCAATTATGGAGGTATTCATCTATCGTTAAAAGCTATCGAATAAAACAGTAAAATAGTTGATTTTGAAAGTAATTTAGATAATGCTGCTGTTGTTACCTATGGATTTATTAGAACTCATATAAATTTATAATTATATAATGTAATTATTAATTATAATTATTATTATATATATATTATTAATTATAATTACATAAATTCATAATATATTACGCCATACAAATTTATCAACGTAGAAACAAAAAAGAACATATAAGCAAATCAAAATTACAAATGGAAAAGACCAGACATTCATAGAAAAAACGGTCAAAAGGCCTTAAAAACAGTTAAAAATAAGTTAAATGTTGTAAGGATAAAATTTTAAAAAGCTGGAAGAACCATAATAAAAGTCTGTGATCAGGACATGTTTTCTCTGACCTTTCAGTAAAGAGTACACAAATCACCTTTCTATTTAAGTTAACGAGCCCAGTTTCCAGCAAACAAGTAGATGCCTAATTCAAACCTAATTCATTTTCTCCGTCTTACATAAAATACATATATCAGAGATCACAATCCCTATTTTGGCCTATTTCGGTGAGGTTGTCGTATGCTGGTCTTAATCTAAAACGGACAACAGCCTTTCTACGAGTTTTTCACAGTCATTTTCCCGTGCAAGTAGCCAATAGCCTCTAGTCATTACATATTTTGCACCACTCCGGAAGCCCGTGAAACTTAAATTTTATTTTTTTTTTCTAATGCAGCTGGCAAACACTGAGACAGCTGTCTTGGATGCCTTAAGGCAAGCGCTGCACAGACATTACTCACTTTGCATTACCCAGGAGGCGAGTGTAACTTGAAGATAGGCGACGGTTGAAATATTATAATTACTAAAAATAAATTAAATTAAATTATAAAAATATAAAAAATAATAATAATAATAATTGCAAAATAAAAATAATAATTTAATGAAATTAATAATATTAAAATAAATTATGTATTATTTTATAATTTTATTTTATATAATTCATTAATTTATTAATTAAAAATTAAAATCTCATAATTTAATTTTTATTATTTTTAAAAAAAAACATAAAACTTAATAAATTTAAGTTAAAATAATAAAAAAATAAGAAATTTAAATAAATTATAAATAATGAATAATAATAAATAAATTATAATAAATAATAATATTTAAATAAGTCATGGAAAATAATGAATAATAATATTTTAATAAATTTATATTACAAATATTTAATTACATATTACCAATAGTATAAAACTTTCAGTACAAAAATTCAAAAAATATTTTTATATGCTTCACAAGAACTGTTTATTCTTTCAATTTTTTTTTACACTAACATTTAAATTCATGTCAACCTTTTACATGGTTGACATGGATTTAACCTTTTTTTCCTTTACCTCTTCAAAAAGCATTTCATCAAGACACATTTTTGCAATTCTCGAGTAAGTTTACATCGCCTCGAAATATTGTCAACGAAATCTAAACATTTCATTTATATTTCACAGCTAAAAACACTTTTTCCAAGTAAAATATTTCGCTTCCGGCTTTATAATTTAAAGAAATATTTTACTTTCGGAGATAGAAAGTATTTGGAGTTAACACCTAGGCTTTTTTACAGAGAGGAACCTTATATTATTATGAGAGTCTAGGTTCTTTGAGGCAAAAGTACAAAGCGCAGAGAACCCCATATTGAGAGTCAGTGCAAAGGACTTTAATCGATTCTCAGGATTTACTGTTCTATCGATTTTAGATCCTCATTTTAAAAACGTAGTGGTTGGCTAGTCGGAGTTTCTCTCTAACGACATCTGTTGTGTTTCTTCAGATAATTTTTTTTTACGATTTAAATTTGGTTTCGTTTTAGAACGAAGAACTTTCACGAGAAACTTTTGTTTAAACTTTTATACAAGTTTGCATTTGAGATATGTATTATATCTGTATAAGAATTTTGGGTTGATTTGGTTTCCTTTTTTAAAAATAAATTTTCATTTTATTGGTTTTATTTGTATAGTAACATTCCTTAATATTTGGACGGATATTTTTAGTAGGTTGCATGGCCTCGAAATATATTTTCAACAATGTCTTAATAATTCATTTTTATTTCTTTTTATTAATATAACTTTCGAAAGTTATAAAAATTGTTAATTGGATAATAATTAAAAATTTAAATTAATACAGTTAAAATATGCATGCATATGTGTAAAAACAATAAATTTTAAAAGTTTTACTAAACTGTTTAGTTTATCTATAGTTTTATTTAAAAATTAAAAATTCATTAATTTATTAATTAAAAAATTTAATTTTATTTTTATTATTTTTTTAAAAATAATAAAATTTAAATAAACATATGAAAATAATAAAAAAATTTAATAAATTTATATTAAAATTTTTTAATTAAATAATACTAATAGCATAAATTTCAATAAAAATACAAAAATATTTTTAATAATTATGGAAACTGTTTAATAATAATAAATTTTAAAAGTTTTACTATACTATTTTTTGTTCTATAGTTTTTAATTAAAAAATAAAAAAACTTATAAATTTATTTTATTTTTTAGGTTATATTATAAATATTTAGTTGCATTTTACTAATAGCATATATTTTTCAATACAGAATTAGAAAATTTTGTATGCATCAAATAACTATTCATTCTTTAAAATTTTTACACCAACATTTAAATTCATGTCGACATCTTTTCCTTTACCTCTTCAAAAACCATTTCATCAAGACACACTTTTTGCAATTCTCGAATAGGTTACATCGCCTCGAAATATTTTTCAACGAAATCTAAACATTTCATTTTTATTTCACAGCTAAAAAACTCTTTTCCAAGTAAAAATATTTCTCTTCCGGGCAGTATTTACAAGAAATATTTTACTTTCAGATAGAAAGTATTTGGAAGCAAGTAACACCTTTAGGCTTTTTGCTACAGATAGGAACCTTATATTACTGGTGAGAGTCTCGGTTCTTGAGGCAAAAGTACCAAGCGCAGAGAACCCCATATTGAAAGTCAGTGCTGAGGACTTTAAGCATCGATTCTCAGGATTTACTGTTCTATCGATTTTAGATCCTTATTTTAAAAACGTAGCGGTTGGTAGCAGTCGGAGTTTCTCTAACGACTTCTGTTGTGTTTTTTTCAGACGATTTTTGTTTTACGATTTAAATTTGGTTTCTTTTTATTACGAAGAACTTTTACGAGAAACTTTGTTTAAACTTTTATCCAAGCTTGTCGCGAGATATGTATTTGACATATATGTAAGACTTTTTAAGGGTTGATTTAGTTTATGTTTTTACAAGAAATTTCCATTTTATTGGTATTTTTTATTGATACAATTTTTAAATAGTTGTACGGGAAATTTTTGTTTTAACAAGAGAGAATGTCAGAAAAAAAAAAAAATTATTTCTTAGTATGATTGTACATATACAAAAATTATTGAAGATTGTAAATATAAACTATACAATGTGTAAAAACAATTATGTGGTAGAATTTTCAAAAGGAGATTCAGAATTTTGAAGCGTATACTAAAGTTTTTACTAAAAATATGTAAAAAGTTATTTAAAAGCTCTTTATTACAATAACGACTTCTATTATTGTGTTTCTTCAGCTAATTTTTGTTTTATGATTTAAATTTGGTTTCTTTTTAGGTAGGTTGGTTAATTTTTACGAATAACTTTTTACGAGAAACTTTGTTTAAAGTTTTATATACGCTTGTCCCACGATAAGTATTTGACATGTATATCTAAGAATTTTGTATTCATCGTAAACATCATTCATTTTGTAAGTCTCGATTCTCCGGATTTACTGTTCTATCGATTTTAGATCCTTATTTTAAAACGTATTGGTTGGTTCTCTCTAACGACTTCTGTTGTGTTTCTTCAGATGATTTTTGTTTTAGGATTTAAATTGGGTTTCTTTTTAGTGCGAAGAACTTTTACGAGAAACTTTGTTTAAACTTTTTGTACAAGCTTGTCGCAAGATATGTATTTGGCAACTATGTAAGAATTTTGGGTTGATTTAGTTTCTGTTTTTTATAAGAAATTTACATTTTATTGGTAGATATTTTAATAACATTTCAGAATAGTTGTACGGAGATTTTTGGTAAGTTACATCGCTTCAAAATGTTTTTTGACAAAATTTAAATGTTTCAATTTTATTTCTTTTTATTAATCTTTTAATGAATGGTTAAAATTTTAAAAAAATTGTTACACTTGAGTATTAAGTACAAATTTAAATTAAGTACATTTATAAATATGCGTGCATATGTGTAAAACAATGAACTTTAAAAGTTTTACTATACTAATTAGTTTATTTTTAGTTTTAATTAAAAAAATTAAAATCTCATAATTTTAGGTTGATTATTTTTTAAATATAATTTAAAAATATTAATTAACTTATTAATTAATTAAATTATTAATTAATTAAATTATTAATAAAATATTCGGTACAAAAATTATTTTAAATTTAATTTTAAAAATATTCAAATTGTACCTAATTTTAACTTAAATTATTTTAATTTTAACATTTTTTTTATTTTTTATCTTACTTTTTTTTATTTATTTCAGTATTGTTTAATTTTTAGAGTACCATCATTTAATTTTTTAATCCCTATTGGCACTCCATAATCAGTCAGCCAGTTGACAGTTAAAAATATTAAATACTAATACATTTAAATAAATATATAATAATAATAAATCATAATAAATAATTAATTTATATCAAAAATTTTTAATTACATATTCTAAAAGTATATATCTTTCAATACAAGAATACAAAAATATTTTTATATGCTTTACAAGAACTGTTTATTCTTGGATATCATTTTACCCTAACATTTAAATTCAAGTCAACATCTTTATATTTACCTCTTCAAAAACCATTCCATCAAGACACACTTTTGCAATTCTCGACTAGATTACATCGCCTCGAAATATTTTCAACAAAATCTAAACATTTCATTTTTATTTCACAGCTAAAACTCTTTTCCGAGTCAAATATTTCGCTTCCGGGCAATAGTTTGCAAGAAATATTTTACTTTCAGACAGAAAATATTTGGAAGCGAGTAACACGTTTAGACCTTTTTGCTACAGAGAGGAACCATATATTACTGGCGAGAGTCTAGGTTCTTGAGGCAAAGTAACAAGCGCACAGAACCCCATATTGAAAGTCAGTGCTCAGGACTTTAAGCAATGATTCTCAGGGTTTACTGTTCTATCGATTTTGGATCCTTATTTTAAAACGTGGCTGTTGGTGAGTCGAAGTTTCTCTAACGACTTCTGTTGTGTTTCTTCAGATGATTTTTGTTTTAGATTTAAATTTGTTTTTTTTTTTTTACTGAGAAGAACTTTTACGAGAAACTTTGTTTAAACTTTTATAAAAGTTTATTTGAAGATATGTATTTGACATCTATATAAGAATTTTGGATTGATTTAGTTTCTACTTTTACAAGAAATTTCCATTTTATTTTTATTTTTTGTTTATAACATTTCCTTATAATTGTACTGAGATTTTTAGTAGTCTACATCGCCAAGAAATATTTTCAACGAAATCTAAACGTTTCATTTTAATTTTTTTATTAAACTTTCTTTCATAAGTTATAAAAATTGTTACATTAGAGTATTAAGTAAAAATTTAAATTAAGTACAGTTAGAAATACGTGTGCATATGTGTAAATAATTGAATTTTAAAAGTTTTACTATATTATTTTGTTTATCCATATTTCTAATTAAAAATTAAAAAATCTTATAATTTCAGTTTTATTAATTTAAAAAATAAACATAAAATTTAATAAATAATAATAAATTTAAATACATTATAATAAATAATAATAATTAAATAAATTATAATAAATAATAATAAACAACAAATAATAAATTTAAATAAATTATAATAAATAATAAATAATGATAGTTAAATAAATTATAATAAATAATAATAAATAATAAATAATAAATTTATATTACAATTTTTATTATATAATAGTAATAGCATATATTTTTCATGACGAAATTACACAAATATTTATGTATGCTTCAAAAGAATTATTTATTCTTCGGAGAGATTTTTTAACACTAACATCTAAATTCATAGCAACATCTTTTTCCTTACCTCGTCAAAAAGCATTTAATCAAAAACACACTTTTGCAATTCTCGAGTAGATTACATCGCCTCGAAACATTTTCAACGAAATCTAAACGTTTAATTTTTATTTCACAGCTAAAAACTTCTTTCCGAGTAAAAATATTTCGTTTTCCGGGCAATAGTTTACAAGAAATATTTTACTTTCAGATAGAAAGTATTTGGAAGCGAGTAACACGCTTAGGCTTTCTCCTTCAGCGAGGAACCTTATATTACTGTAAGAGTCTCGGTTTTTGAAGCAAAAGTAACAAGCGCAGCAAGAACCCGATATTGAAGTACTGAGGGACTTTAAGCATCGATTCTCAGGATTTATGTTCTATCGATTTTAGATCCTTATTTTAAAACGTAGCGATCTGTGAGTCGGAGTTTCTCTCTAACGACTTCTGTTGTGTTTCTTCAGATGATTTTTGTTTTACGATTTAAATTTGGTTTCTTTTTATGAGTAGAACTTTTGCGAGAAACTTTATTTAAACTTTTATACAAGCTTGTCCCAAAATATGTGTTTGACATCGATATAAGAATTTTGTATTTATTTAGTTACTTTTTTAAAGAAATTTCCATTTTATTAGCATTTTTTATTTATATCATTTCTTCAAAGTTGTACGGAGACTTTAGTACATCGCTTCGAAATATTTTCAAAAATTTAAACGTTTAATTTTTATTTTTTATTAATCTTTCTTTTTTACTAAGTTATAAAATTTTTGAATTGAAGTATTAAGTAAGTTTAAATTTATTAGAGCTACATATAGGAGTGCATATGTGTAAAACAATAAACTTGAAAAGTTTTACTGTACTATTTCATTAATCTATAGTCTTAATTAAAAAAAAAAATAAAAATTATCATAATTTTATGTTTATTGTTTTAAAAATAAATATAATATTGAATAATAATTCAAAATAATAAATAATAAAAATTTTTAATAATAATGAGTTTAAATAAATTATAGTAAATAATGAATAATAATAAATAATACATTTATATTACAAATTTTTAATTACATATTCCTAATAGCATATATTACTAATACAAAATTACTAAAATATTTTTATATGCTTTATAAGAACAAATTATTCTGCACTTAATTTAAATACATAATAATAATGAATTTAAAGAAACATATAATAGTAATAAATTTAAATTAAATATAATAAATTATAAATTATAAAAACAATAAATTTATTTTAATAATTTCATATTAAAAAATTTTTTTTATATCATATTACTAATAGTATATAGTTTCAGTACAAAAATTCAAAAATTTTTTTGTATGCATCACAAGAACTATTTATTCTTTGGACAATTTTTAGCTAACATTTAATTTCATGGCGACGTCTTTCCCTTACCTCTACAAAAACATTTCATCAAGAAAACTTTTGTAATTCTCGAGTAGGTTACATCGCCTCGAAATATTTCCAACGAAATCTAAGCATTTCATTTTTATTTCACAGCTAAAAACTTTTTTCTGGTAAAATATTTCGCTTCCGGGCGATAGTTTACAAGAAATATTTTTTACTTTCAGATAGAAAGTGTTTGGAAGCAAGTAACACTTTTAGGCTTTCTCCTACAGCGAGGGAAACTTATATTACTGGAGAGAGTCCAGGTTCTTAAGGCAAAAAGTAAGAAGACCAGAAAAACCCTTATTGAAAGTCAGTGCTCGGGACTTTAAGCATCGATTCTCAGGATTTACTGTCCTATCGATTTTAGAACCTTATTTTCAAACGCAGCGGTTGGTCAGTGTGAGTTTCTCTCTAACGATTCTTGTTGTGTTTCTTGAGATGATTTTTGTTCTACAATTTAAATTTGGTTCCTTTTTATTACGAAGAACTTTTACGAGAAACTTTGTTTAAACTTTTATACAAGATTGTCCCAAGATATGTATTTGATATCTGTATAAGAATTTTGGTTGATTTAGTTTCTTTTTTACGAGAAATTTCCATTTTACTGATGTTTTTTATTTATATCATTTCTTAATATTTGTACGGAAATTTTTTTTAGTCGATTTCATCATTTCGAAATATTTTGAATAAATCTAAACGTTTCAATTTTATTTCTTTCTATTAATCTTTCCTTAATAAGTTATAAAAATTGTTACATTTGAGTATTAAGTGAAAATTTAAATTAAGTACAGTAATAAATATGTGTGCATATGTGTGAAACAAATGAATTGTAAAGTTTTACTGTACTATTTCTTTTATCTATAGTCTTAATTTAAAATAAAAAAAAATTAACACAATTTTATGTTTAATAATTTTTAAAAATAAACATAAAATTTATTAAATTTAATTTAAATAATTAACTTTTAAATAAATATATAATAATAATAAATTTAAATAAATTATAATAAATAATAATATAACAAATGTAATTAATAAATTTATATTAAAAAATTTTAAATACATATTACTAATAGCATATATTTTTCAGTACAAATATACAAAAATTATTTTTATATACTTCTACAAGTATTCTTGGACATTATTTAACACTAAGATTTAAATTCATGGCGACCTCTTTCAATTACCTCTTCAAAAACACTTCAACAAGACACACTTTTGCAATTCTCGTGAAGGTTACATCGCCTCGAAATATTTCCAACCAAATCTAAATCTTTCATTCTTATTTCACAGCTAAAACTTTACAAGAAATATTTTACTTTCAAATAGAAAGTATTTGGAACCTATAGGCGAGGAACCTTATATTACTGGTGAGAGTCTAGGTTCTTGAGGCAAAGTAACAAGCCGAAAACCCCATATTGAAAGTCAGCGCTGAGGACTTAAAGCATCCATTCTCAGGATTTACTGGTTCTATCGATTTCAGATCCTCATTTTTAAAATATAGCTGTTGGTTCTCTTTAACGACTTCTGTTGTGTTTTTTCAGATGATTTTTGTTTCACGATTTAAATTTGGTTTCTTTTTATTGCAAAGAACTCTTACGAGAAATTTTGTTTAAACTTTTATACAACCTTGTCCCACGATAAGTATTTGACATGTATATCTAAGAATTTTGTATTTATTTATTTTCTTTTTTAATAGAAATTTCCATTTTATTGGTATGTTTTATTTATAACATTTCTTAATAATTTTACGGAGATTTTTAGCAGATTAAATCGCTTCGAAATATTTTCAACAAAATCTAAACATTTCATTTATATTTTTTTTTTTTTTATTAATCCTTCTTTAATAAGTTATAAATATTGTTACATTGGAGTATTAAGTGAAAATTTAAAATAATTACACAAATATGTCTGCATATGTGTAAAACAATGAATTTTGAAACTAATTAAATTAATATAACATTTAATAATTTTAAGTTAAAATAATAAAAAATAAGAAATTTAAATAAATTATAAATAATAAATAATAATAAATAAATTATAATAAATAATAATATTTAAATAAATTATAGAAAATAAAGAATAATAATATTTTAATAAATTTATATTACAAATATTTAATTACATATTACTAAGAGTATAAAACTTTCAGTACAAAAATTCAAAAATATTTTTATATGCTTCACAAGAACTGTTTATTCTTTCAATTTTTTACACTAACATTTAAATTCATGTCAACCTTTTACATGGTTGACATGAATTTAACCTTTTTTCCTTTACCTCTTCAAAAGCATTTCACCAAGACACATTTTTGCAATTCTCAAGTAAGTTTACATCACCTCCAGATATTTTCAACGAAATCTAAACATTTCATTTTTATTTCATAGCTAAAAACTCTTTTTCCGAGTAAAATATTTCGCTTCCGGGCAATAGTTTACAAGAAATATTTTACTTTCAGATAGAAAGTATTTGGAAGCGAGTAACACGTTTAGGCTTTCTCCTACAGCCATTGACCTTATATTACTGGGCTCTTGAGGCAAAAGTAACAAGCGCAGAGAACCCCATATTGAGAGTCAGTGCTGAGCATCGATTCTCAGGATTTACAGTTCTATCGATTTTAGATCCTTACTTTAAAACGTAGCGATTGGGGAGTCGGAGTTTCTCTCTAACGAATTCTGTTGTGTTTCTTCAGATAATTTTTGTTTTACGATTTAAATTTGGATTCTTTTTTTATTGCAAAGAACTTTTACGAGAAACTTTGTTTAAACTTTTATGCGAAATTGTCCCAAGATATCTATTTGGCATCTATATAAGAAATTTGGATAGATTTAGTTTCATTTTTTATTAAGTAATTTCCATTTTATTGGTATTTTTTAATTATAACATTTTTAATAATTGTACGGAAATTTTTAGTAGGTTACATCGCCTGAAAATATTTTAAAGAAAATCTAAACGTTTTATTTTTTTATTCTTTTTATTAATCTTTATTTAATAAGTTGTAAAAATTGTTACATTGTTGTCTTAGGTAAAAATTTAAATTAATTACAGCAACAAATATGCATGCATATGTGTAAAACAATGAATAAGAGTTTTACTGCACTATTTTACTTATGTATAGTTTTAATTAAAAATTTTATAATTTTAGATTTATTATTTTTAAATAATAAACATAAAATGTAATAAATTTAATTTAAAATAACAAATAATAGTATTTCAATAAGTTATAGTAATAAATAATAATATTTAAAATAAGTTATAATAATAAATAATAAATTTATATTACAAATTTTTAATTACATATCACTAATAGCATATAGGATTAAAAATATTTTTGTGTGCTTTACACGAACTATTTATTTCTTGGACAGTTTTTTACACTAACATTTAAATTTATGTTGACATCTTTTCGTTTACCTCTTGAAAACCATTTCATCAGGACACACTTCTGCAATTCTCTAGCAGGTTACATCGCCTCGAAACATTTTCAACGAAATCTAAACGTTTCATTTTTATTTCACGGCTAAAAACTCTTTTTCCAAGTAAAATAATTCGCTCCGGGCAATAGTTTACAAGAAATACTTTACTTTCAGATAGAAAGTATTTGGAAACGAGTAACACGTTTAGGCTTTTTCCTGTAGTGAGGAACCCTATATTTCTGGTGAGAGTCTGGATTCATGAGGCAAAAGTAACAAGCGCTGAGAACCCCATATTGAAAGTCAGTGCTCGGGACTTTAAGCATCGATTCTCGGGATTTACGGTTCTATCGATTTTAGAACCTTATTTTAAAACATAGCTGTCGGTGAGTCGGAGTTTCTCTCTAACGACTTTTGTTGTGTTTCTTCAGATGATTTTTGTTTTACGATTTAAATTTGGTTTCTTTTTAGTGCGAAGAACTTTTACAAGAAACTTTGTTTCAACTTTTATATACAAGCTTATCCCAAGATACGTATTTGACATCCATATAAGAATTTTAGTTCATTTTTTTACAGGAAATTTCTATTTTGTTGGTATTTTTATTTACCATTTTTTAAACTTGTTTGTGCGTGAATTCTTGTTTTTACTACAGAAAATGTCAGAAAAATAAATGATCTCATAGTAGGATTGTATATGTATAAAAATTATTGACGATTGTACACAGAAACTGTACAATGTGTAAAAACAATTATATGGTAGAATTTTCGAAAATGTGATTCAGAATTTTGAAAAGTATACTGATTTTTTACTAAATGATGTAAACAGCTATTTAAAACCAACTTTGTTACAATAACGACTTCTATTGTGTTTCTTGAGATGACATTTGTTTTTACGATTTAAATTTGGTTTATTTTATTCAGAAGAATTTTTACGAGAAACTTTATTTAAACTTTTATAGAAACTTGTCGCAAGATATGTATTTGGCAACTATGTAAGAATTTTGGGTAGATTTAGTTTCTTTTTTTTTTTTTATACAAGAAATTTCCATTTCATTGGGTTTTTTTTTTTATTGATAGCATTTCTCGCATAGCATAGTGTTACACGCGTCCGTAGCATATCTTCAAGCTACACGTGCCTCCTGGGCTAAATGAGTAACAGCGATGCAGCTCTTGCTAATGATATAAATATTAAATGTCTGAGTATGGCCAGTTGCATTAGAACAACAGCTTTGAATTTATCTTAATCTTTAAAATCGTACTTTATAATATCTGATGAGGCCCATTTGGATATATTTGAAAGAAAGATTTTAAGGGCTATTTTTGAAGTGTTAGGGAAAGTGATTGTTTGAGAAGATGGTACAACACAGAAATTTATAAATGCTGAAGAGACCCAGATATTATAAAATTTATTAAGATCAATAGGTTAAAATGGGATTCTCATGTATTTAGAATGAATGATTTAAACCCTGTAAAAAGGCTCGTTTTGACAAAGCCATAGGGATAAAAAGAACCCAAGTTGCGATGGATAGACGCACTTGAAAAGGATTTTGCTGTACTAAAAGTTAAGAATTAGACGAACATTGTCACCCAGAATAATGCATGAAAATCTCTTCAAAGGAACGAGCTCACTCTGGGCTGTCGTGCTGTTGATGATGACGACGAAAAATTTAAAAATACTCAAAGAAACTTACATATTTCTGGTATAATATAAATAAAAAATTATTTATTAAAGCATATTTAGTAGAATTGCTATATTATATAATTGTAGATTAAAACAGCAATAAAAAGGTTTCTTTTTTATTACAACATTTATTTTGATTAAGAAAACTTTTTACTAAATATATATTGATTACAAAGTATCCGGAGTATAAAAAATTACATTTAACTTAATTAAGTTTGCTTCACAAGCTCAAGTTATATTGGGTAAATAATAAAGTCTTGTTTTGATACTACAGTTTTTAATCCATTGTAGAAAATTTAATTACATCAAACTTTTTTTTTTTGTTACGTATACCAGTAGAAGATGTTATGTAAATGCAACTAAAATTAATTAAGCTTTTCACAAACTATATCTTTTTTCTTTCCATAATAAAAGGAGATATTTGCCCCATTTGGGATACAGTATCCAGTTTTGAATAATGACTCTGTCAGCATGATTTATTCTTAACGCTTTGCTGCTCTTAACCTTCAAACAAATATTTTCCTTCATACAACTATCCAGTAGACCATGACTTCGTTAATGGATGTAACGATCATTTTTCTGCATCGTTATAATTAATTTATATTCTTCAGCAACAGAAAGGGAACGTTAAAAAATTCAGCTGAAAGAAAATCAATCCTATAGCAAAAAACTGGAACACACACACACAAAAAAAATGTTGGAGTTGAAAGTCTTAAATAATTATGTGCGGTATCAGTTAATAAATTATCTTTGTAAAAATTATGTTGTTGGTCATGTTACTTATTTAAATTTGGTCTATTTTGGGATAGTTTTAATAATTCAAAGTCGATGATATCTTCAAAAATTAAAACCAATTTATGATGCATCTGAATTATTTATAAAAAATTACGTTCTGCAAAACACTTAAAAAGAATTATGTTAAAAATACATTTTGACTGATACATATTCCATTGATGAGTTTTAGGTGGTTTAAACACAGTATTTTGGCTGCGTAGAAATCACAAACTTTTATTTTGATGTTGGAAAAGCCTTGCTTCAGGTCAATGCCCATTGAATTATTATGCAACATATATATGCTGTTATCGCTGTTATTAATTTAAATTAAGTCTATTTTTGTGATAGCTTTAATAATTCAGAGTCAATGGATTCTTCAAAATTAAAACCAATTAATCTACTCACTCTATAAAAAGAAATATGTTCTGCAAAACACTTATATACTTTTTTAATTATTAGTTGATGGATTCTTCAAAAAATTAAACCAATTTATGATGCATCTGCCCTATTTATAAAAAAAAAACGTTCTGCAAAATACTTGCTGATTATATTAAAAATATATTTTGGCTGATGCATTTATCAACTGATGAGTTCTGAGTGATTTAAACAAAGTATTTTGGCTGCACAATACACACTTTTATCTTGATGTTGGAGATTAGCCTAGATTTAGATCAATGCCCATTGAAATATTATGGCACATATATATGCTGTTGGCTATGTTACTTATTTAAATTTAGTCAATTTTTGGGATAGTTTTAATAATTCAAAGTTGATGCTAGTTTCAAAAATTAAAACCACTTTATGATGCATCTACCATAATTAATAAAAAATATGTTCTGCTCGAAGCTTATAAATAATTATGTTAAAAATACATTTGGCTGATAAATATTCAACTGATCAGTTCTGGGTAGTTTAAACAAAATATTTTAGTTGACAAAAGTATCTTGATATATACTTTTATTTTTATTTCTTTTTTATTACCTTTTTAATAAAAATAAAAGTAAGTTAAAAATAAAAAAAAAAATGAATTGCGGATTTAAAAATAAATTTATTTATATGTATTGAGAAAAATCTAAAAATAGAAACAGGCCCACCATCAGGTGAAGCTTGCAATAATGACACTTCAGAAGATGGAATGAAGAGAAAACAACATATTATATGTCGAGAATAAACGGTACGCGGTCTTTTTCTGTTTTTAAACAAAGAAATGCCATACCTAGGAAGATATTTTAAAATCCAATTGCGAGTGTGAGGAAGAAGTTTTGTAGAAACTTTTAGAAATTTTAAGAATAAATTTTCGAATGTTTGGGAGGTTAAGAGATTGTCTAATACCCTGATTCCTGAAGTACCAAGGTGAATTGGTAATATCATCTGAAGGATTATATTCAACTGATTACTTTTGATTGTTTTTAGAGAGTTTTTAGTGAAACACTGCAAAAATATGTTTTCTTAAAAATCTATTTAAAAATGTGAATGCATAATTATATTCATAAGAATTGATAAGGAATTTTATTTCTTTTATTTTGTTGAAAACACATTTTGACATGTTTTTGTCTTTTTTCCTCTTGATAAATGCAACAAAATAAAAAAATTTATTTTTTATTTGTCTATTCAAACAGTTTTTACAAAATTTTAGTTTTATTTTATTGAATAAAAATCAACAAAAAATTGTGAAGATACAATTTATTCATAAATATAATACAATTTATTCATAAAGAAATATAAGATTAACAAAAATAATTTTATAACATTTTTTTTAAATACTGCACAGTGATTGTTTATAATTATTTCTTCAACTATTCTTTTTAGTAAAAAAATAATAAATAATGAGTTTGTGTTAACACTCATAAGCAGTAAGTTATCAGTATAAAAAATAAATTTATTTGTAGCGACAAAAAAAATTTTAAAAATTTTATTTAAATGAAAATATGCTTAAAAAGAGAAATAATGTACCTTTTTCTTAAAGTATTTTATCTACTTTTAGTAAAGTGTAAATTGATTTAATTAGGATTAATTAATTTTGTTCGTGAATTCTTCAAATTCACAAATTTAAAGACTTCATTCAATTCTTCCTTTTTTTCTTTCTATTGAACTAACCTAGTCTCCAATTAGTTTTTTTATGAGCTTTTTAAAAAGTGACGAAAATAATTATCATCAGATTAATCTGATTCTTGTAAGAATTAGGTTACATGTAATTCCGTTGTACTGTCCTCTAATCAAAAGTAGCGAAAAAATTCGTTTTAGCAGTTGTTTATTAATAAAAGTAATAGGATAGCATGAATTTCTTTTATTTGAAGGCATAAATTAATTTATATAAATAATTAGTAATTATTTTTTTTTTTTTTTTTTTTTTTGCAAATAGGCAATAAAATAAGATAAATAATAGTAAATGAAAATAAAAATTGTCAAAAAAATATTTATCAAAATAATTTTTGATTAGTTAATGATAATTATAATTTTAAGAGTTTCAACTGATAATAATTTTGTGCATTAATTTAAAACAAATTTTTGTATAACTCTTACATGCATTGTATATATTCACTTTACTTTTAAACTAACTTCTATTAGAAATATTAACTAGCATCATATTCAACAAGAAAATTAATGGATAATTCACTTAGATTTTATGCTTGAAAACATATTGTTTTTCTTGTCCCACTTGGTAGACGACATAAACATCTAGACCAAATCCAAAACTCGTATGGTCTCATGGAAGGAGGGAAAAATTAACTATTGCATTTTCTATGATAAACAATGATTAATTTATCATTTACTAGCTTATATATGGATGCCGAAATTTAATTTTTAAATGTTACGATGGAGTTATAATTATTATACATAATAATAATATAATAATTTACAAGTTACTGAAAATTTAAAAAAAGTTTCTTCGAAATTTTTCTAAAAATGCTAAATATTTCGTTTTTATAATAATTTAATTTATATCATACCATTCTTTAAAAAATTTTTTAATAACTTTTCATTTATAAAGTAATTTCTTATAAATATCACTATTTATTTCAATGCATGTTTTAATATAATTATAATTGGAAAATTAATGGTGGATGGAAGATGGGGCCAGCTTTTGTTATGATGGAGCACCTGAAGATAGAAGTCTGACATGGCTCAGTAACTTCGAAGAAGGAGGAGGGCAGTGCCTTCCGGGGAGGACTTTTTGGGGAAATAACTCCCATTTGCTGATCGTATAGGATCTGGTTAGGGATCTCGTTAATCTGACAAACTGTAAAACTTCCATCAGGTAATCTGATTAACGAGACATGCTAAACATCACAAACGCCATCGAGCCTCCTCGTTTTTTTGAAATAGTGTATACAACGAAAACCGCCAATGGATTGAACCTACGCAGTAACACTTACCAGCAGCGCGTGTTAGCACGAGCCACGAGTCGGACTGATTGAAAACATTAAAAAGATCATTTAAATAAGGACAAAAAATAAACTTCCAAAAATTTTTTTTTTTTTGTTTTGTAATTTATAGATTTTAAGTTCGTAAATAAAACTTCAATGTAAAATTTGCTTTTACTAATCATCTTTAATGTTGAAAACAGAGTTCTCATTATTCAAACTTGTAGATTTATTTGCAAATTATTTAAAATATATTTTAACAAATAAATATAACATTAGTTTGATATTTAAAATGCATTTCAATAAGAAAGATTATAAGCAAGTTTCATGGCCAAATGGCTAGCACTCTGGCGCTCAGTACCACAGATTTCAAGTTCGAGTCCCGCCGGTGCCATGGAGATTTGTAATGGTACGGAATTCACATTAAACCGTAGGTCCCTGTCTGATATGATCGTAGAGTGTTGTGGGGGTAGTGTTATTCACGTCCGTAGCATATCTACAAGCTACACTCACCCTCTGGATAGTGCTATATGAGTAACAGTGGTGCAGCCCTTGCTTATGGCCCAAAGATTAACTGTCTCTGTATTGCATTCGAACAACAACATGAGCAAATTCATATTTCCCCCGAACATTAATGAAATATAAAAAATCAATATTTTTTCCAGAATTCTTAAATAAATGGACAAAAAATGGTTAGTTAATTTCCTTTTCACAACGCATCTTATTTAATAATAATAAACGACGTGATTCAAATTCCAGACATCTAATAATTCAATTTTCTCCACCATTCGTTGTAAACAAAATCATTTTATCAACTCGAAATGCCAGAAAGCTTCCTTTCTTAGAAGCCGGAAGCCTCCTTCCTATTGGATGAGGGCTAGAATAAACGTAATTTGAATCTGACGTATGAATAAACGGAGCCGTCACGCGACTTAACGCTTCGTTTTCCTTACCTTCTCCTCCAAAAGGAACAACTGCTGCAAAATATAAAGAAACGCCAGGAATTGATTTTCGATTACCATGTCTTCAAGGAATTTGGAGAGCTCCAGAAATACATCGTTTGGATACTGTTATCCCATGTTCTCTTATCTGTAGAGGATGAATGATTAATAACTGGTGATGCTAAGAGATGTTATATATAAATGTGTAATGTCATTTGGGTAAGTACGTATGATAATAAAAGGGTTAATTAGTTATCTATCAAGATTCCGTTAACTGAAATCATTTTGAATCAGAAATCCAATGAATGTATGTATCCACAAATACAATGTATCTCACAAATAAAAAAAAATCATGTATTTAATAATTCTTTTTTATGTTTTTCTTTTTCAACTATTTACAGAGGTTCATGTTCAACTATAAGAAAAATTCTAGTTATATATATTATATATATCCCACTTAGTAGACAAAAACATCTAGGCAAGTCCAAAAACCGTGTGTTTTTCATTGTAAGATGAAAAGGAGGGGGAGGGGCAGCTTCTGTTCTGATACCCGTAGATAGAAGTCTGACTTGGTTTCATTAGACTGAAGAAGGAGGTCATTGCCTTCAGGTTGGACTTTTAGGAGGGAACTACTCACGAATTTGCGGATCAATTAGGGAGAAAAGCCGGAAACTCTCACCAGATAGTCCAAATAACGAGCAAGATTATGAATCTCGCTTGATATCATATTGCTGTGTTGTTGTAACTAATTCTCATTGTCATACAGTGCGGGACGGACACCCCATGAATAGTCTACTCATAGATGGAGGAAAGGGGCAGCTTCTGTTGTGATGGAGCACCAGTAGGTAGAAGTCTGACTTGACTCCGTGTCGCTGAAGAAAGTGGTCAGTGTCTTCCTGGAGGGGGCATATACTACCCACCGCATTTGTGTATTGTAAAAATCCAGAAAATCCCACCACGTAGTCCGAATAACTAGGAAAGGTGTTGCAAATCCCAAACGCCATCGAGACTACTGGTGTTTGAACACAGTGCTTACAACAATAGCGACAGATTATTGAACCTCAACCCTAATGCTCCTCAGTTGCGCGCATTGCCACCGAAATAAAGTTCTAGTTATATATATTAAAATAAATATATTAATGAAAAGTAATTAGATGTAATATGCATAATATGTGGTACAACAAAAAAATGTTTTAAACGTTTATTTTCTTAAGGTTTATTGTTATTATTTTTGTTATTTGTTTTGTTTTAAATTAACAAATAGTAATAAATGAAACAAAAGAACCAATAATTACTTTAAAGTTTTATAAAATTTCTCAGTATAGCTGAAGACTAAACTTCAAATAACGAGAAGACTCGATGGCGTTTGTGATGTTCAGCATCTTGCCTAGAAAGTAGATCTACCTAATGGAAAATTACCTGGTTTTCTCCATGTCTATACGTAAATGTAGGGTAGTTCCAACTAAAATTCCTCCCCGAAGGCAATGCCCTCATTCTTAAGCAACATGGCGCCAAGTCAGACTTCTACCTACGGGTGCTCCATCATATGTGCCTCATATAAGAACATTAGAAAAGCAATAAACAAAAATTTATTTTTCTTTGGTTCGCTGAATATATATCGATATGAACTAATTAAAACATAAACGAAAAAATAATAAAAAATATATCTTTCTTAACATTAACCTTTTACAGGAAAGAATTTTTAATCTTACAATTAATGTAATATATGAAGCTTAAATAATTCCATGTTTAACTTTCAAAATGTTATCGCTAGATATTTCTTTAACGGAATTTCCTTCGTGTTAATCCATGATGATTCTGCAAGAATTAACTAGATCGTGTAAATTGACCATCATTGAAAATCCCCAAAGCAATCAACTCAGTAGACCATTGTAAATGATGCTGGATATTTTCTCAAATCATTAGCTCGATCGATTTCAAGATACACGAACAGTGCCAGCAAGAGCAAGTTAGAACCGTGGCCGAATCGATCCTTTAGAAAGAAGATCGTTATTTCTCGTAAGAGTCTTTGTTGGAAAGCCATAGAAAGCCATATAGGTGTACCAAGTGAGAACAATACAATTTGCCCAAACGCTAATGATACTCTAGAGTGTTATAAAACACGCCATTGTCCATGGAATCAATTGCAACTGAAGAACAATCAGATCTTTATGAAAATGTGCATAAATTAATAATGTAATCAAATACCAAATATTTTTTACACTCATTTAAATTTAATTTGATAAACATTCATTCTATTTTAATATACGTATGTTATTGTTCTAATGCAACAGACAATACAGAGACAGTTAATCTTTATGCCATAAGCAAGGACTGTACCCAATTACTCATTTAGCGCTATCCAGGGGACACATGTAGCTTGAAGATAGGCTACGGGCGCGAGTAACACCACCACCCCCCCCCAAATGCTCTACTATCATGTCAGACCCGGACCTACTGTTTAAAAGTGGATTCCGAAACATCCGTGGCACAGCCGGAACTCGAACCCGAAACCTGTGGCACCAAATTCCACAGTGACTACATAATCTTTTAATATTCCATCAAAAAAATTGTAAAACTCTAGCAAAACTTGAATGCATAATTTTTCATAATTAATGCTCTATAGTCGTATATGTGAAAATTAGAAAAGCATTAAACAAAAATCCCTAAAGCAATCAGCTCAACAGACTATTGTAAATGATGCTGGATATTTTCACAACATCATTAACTCAATCGATTTCAAGATACACGAACAGTGCCAGCAAGAGAAGTGGCAAACATAACTGAATCGATCCTTTAGAGAGGAGATCGTTATTTCTCGTAAAAGACTTTGTTGGAAAACCATAGAACTTCTATCGGTGTCCCTAGTGAGAATAATACAATTTGCCCAGGCGCTAATGATACTCTAGAGTGTTGTAAAACACATCATGGTCCATGGAATCAATTATAACTGAAGAACAATCAGAACAGCATGAAACTGTGTATAAATAAATAGAGTGTTCAGATACCAAATATTTTTACACGCATTTAATCCTTATCTGGTAAATTCATTCCCATTTAATATAGAGTTTTTGAAAAAAAAAAATAAAAGTTGGTCTTACTTTTTGGGCACAGTAGTATAATTATATTACAACAAGGAATAATACTGTAATCTCATCTTCATCATCATCATTGGTGCAGCAGCCCCATGGTGGACCAAGGCCGTCTGTCTAATGGCAGATTTTTAGACAGGAGATGTTTTGGTTTTACGGGATAAGATTGTCAGCCCTACTCCCAACAGTCATTTTCGACTAGGACCTATGATTTTAATTGGATTCCGAACCACTACAAACATCTATGGCACCCCAGGACTCGAATCCAAAACCTGTGGTCCCTAGTTCCAGAGCAATTATTAAAAAAAAAAAAATGAAGTTTGAGATTATATATGTCATCAAACAAATTGTAAAATTCTTGCATGACTTGAATGCATAAATTTTATAATTGATACACAATAGCCTTGTATTTGAACATTAGAAAAACAATAAACAAAATAAAAATTATGGTTCTCTGAATTTATATGTATCTGAAATGAATAAAACATAAAAAAAAATAATAAAATATATCTTTTTTTAACATCAACCTTTTACAAGAAATTTTTACAAGAGAAATTTTTAATCTTTACAATTAACTTAATGTATGAAGCTTAAATAACTCAAATATTTAGCTTTCAAAATTTTATTGCTAGATATTTCTTTAAAGGATTTTTCTACGTGTTAATCCATGATGGTTCTTCAAAAAGAATTAACTAGATCGTGTAGAGTGACCAACATTGAAAATCCCCAAATCAATCAGCTCAACAGACCATTGTAAATGATGCTGGATATTTTCACAACATCATTAGCTCAATCGATTTTATAATACACGAACAGTGCCAACAAGAGCAAGTGGAAAACATAGCTGAATCGATCCTTTAGAGAGGAGATCGTTATTTTTCGTTAGAGTCTTTGTTGGAAAGCCATAGAACTTTTATAGGTGTACCATGTGAGAACAATACAATTTGCCCAGGTGCTAATGATACTCTAGAGTGTTATAAAACCCACCAATATCCATGGAATAAATTACAACTGAAGAGCAATCAGAACAACATGAAAATTTGCATAATAGAGTGTTCAGATACCAAATATTTTTTCCCTCATTTAATTTTTATTTGATAACAATTCAGTCCAATTTTATATATATATACATATACTGCATGTATTTCTTTTTTTTAATGGTTGCATATATTTGCTTTATGAAACATTCTATCTTGTGTTAGGTACTTTTTAGTTGTATTGTGTCAAATATAGAAGTCTAACACGTAACAGAAAGTAATTGCATTAGGATAAGTGCAGAACACAATTCTATTATAGTACAACTGGGAATAATATTGTAGCTATATGTTTTGCTTATTTTAAATGCATTAAGATAATTCATAATGCCTATTATCAATTACAATAGCTTTTTTTTTTAAATGCAATATGTAAAATAGTAAATTATTTTACATACATAATAATAATGATAAATCATTATCATCAGTGGAGCATCAGCCTCAAGATGGGCCAAGGCCGTTTGCCTATTGGCAGATTTTGAGACAGTATTTTTTATCTTTTTACGAGATAGAATTGTCAGCCCTACGCCCAACGCTCTGCTGTCATATTAAACCAGGACTTAAGGGTTAAAGTGAATTCTGAAGCATTACAAACATTCATGGTATTGCCAGGATTTAAACCAGGATTAAACTCGGTGTGACACCGAGTTCCAGAGCAAACTATATAGTTTCCAACTCCAAAATTTTTTAACATGTCATTAGAAAAATTGTAAAAATCTAGCAAGACTTAAAAGCATAATTTTCATAATTGATACTAAATTGTCTCAATAAACATTTTTTTTATGATTCACTGAATATATCAATATAAAATGAATAAAATAATGAAAAATAATATAAAAATCGTTTTGTAATGTAAACCTTTACAGTAAATAATTTTAAAATTAAAAAAATATATATATTTATCTTAAAGTTAATGTAATGTATGATGCTTAAATAACTCCAATGTTTATCTTCCAATATTTTATCGCTAAATATTTCTTTAAAGGTTTTTTCTTTCGTGTTAATCCATGATGATCCTTCAAAGAATTAACTAGATCGTACAGATTGACCATGGTTGAAAATCCCTAAAGCAATCAACTCAGTAGACCATTGTAAATGATGCTGGATATTTTCACAACATCATTAGCTCAATCGATTTCAAGCAGTGCCAGCAAGAGCAAGTTAAAACTATAGCTGAATCGATCCTTTAGAGAGAGATCGTTATTTCTCGTAAGAGTCTTTGTTGGAAAGCCATAGAACTTTTATAGGTGTACCTAGCGAGAACAATACAATTTGCCCAGGCGCTAATGATACTCTAGAGTGTTATAAAACACACCATTGTCCATGGAATCAATTACAACTGAAGAACAATCAGAACACGAAAATGTGCATCAATAAATAAAGTGTTCAGATAAATATTTTTTGCACTCATTTAACTTTAATTTATAAATATTAAATCCATTTCAATATTAGTATATTAAGTTTATTATGTATGATCATGTTCAAATCGCTTATGCATTATAAAAATATATATTTATAAAATAAATGATCTCTTATATAAATAGGTATCTAAGTTTTAAAACATTTTAACTCAATACATAAGTCGATAAGCTTTTTCTCTATAAACGACTTTACTGTCTTTCCGGATAAATTTACTCATTGTACAGGAAAGCTAAATTTTAAGAAAATATAATTCCTTAGTAAATTGACTTAAATAAATCTTCTTAAAAAATGCAATTGTAATAAAATTCTTATAATAAATGCAATGATCACTCAGAAACAACCATTCGTTTAAAAATTATGTAAGTGTTTTAAAATTTATGTGTGTGTTGAGAAATGCTTCAACATTTTTTTAAAAAAGAAATAATCGTGAAACTAACAGATTATTAATTATATCGATACCAACTTTTGATCTTTATAAAAAAGGATTTATTATATCATACAATTAATGGCCGGATATGGGGGCATTCGCAGTTGAAGAGTTAATGACGTTAATTAAATTCTACGTAGTCTGCAACTTTAAAACTTTCACAAGAGTAGAATTTTTAGCTTCTGAAATATGGTAAACGTAAGGTGAACATGATTATTGAAATGTCAGAATTGAGAGGGAATGGTGACACAAACAAATAATTTATTTTCTACAACGTAAAGCAGACTAATAACTGACAAAGCAATCACTATAACGCGAAGCCCTAAACTACAAATAACAACGCCATGGCTAACTAACTTCTAATTTTTAAACTGTCTACTGTCGCCACATATCTCGAGTAAAATTTACTTACACATTTCTCTTTTTCTTTCCGCATGCTGTCCGCCATATTGTTATAGTGCGAATTCATGGTGGATTCTTACCTATATAAATAGTTTATTTCCTAAATAAAATTTTAATAGTGGTATCAAATAAATTGCTCATGCTCAATTTTTGTATAACTAGATGCGATAATTTTTAAAGTTATATATATATTCATGAAAAAAAGTTAGTATTCTTTTAAATCTATTCTTTTACAAAATATGTCTTAAATTATTTTACAGATATTTCAAAAAACAGTAATTTGCAAAATATATTTTATGAATAATTTCACATGAATGCTTTTATTTAAAATAAATATAATATTATTCTTATTCTCATATAAAGAGTTTATATATAAAATATTCTTATTCTTCTTAGGATTCTCATATAAATAGATTATTTGCCTAAATAAAATTTTAAAAGTGGTTAAGAATTAAATTATTCATGCACAATATTGTATATGATAATTTTTTAAAGTTATATTTATTTTCCTAAAACATTTAGCATTCCTTTAAATCTGTCCTCTCAAAAAATATGTTTTAGGTTGTTTTACAAATATTGCAAAAAAATAGTAATTTGCAAAATATATTTTATAAATATTTTTCCATAAATGCTTTTATTTAGAATAAGAATAATTTTTGAAATCAATAAGCAATTGGTTTTTGATATTTGATGCTTATTTACCTTTATCCGTCCACGTAAAAATCGCCACAACTTTCAATGCTTATAATCTTAGTCACAATCACAACGAAATATTGTGACTTTTTATAACCAATCTTCTTACATCACGTTTTTTTTCACATTTACAATCTATAAACGTTTTATCAAACGTTCTTCCTTTGAAGTTTACATAATCCTAAATGTAAACTATAAAAAAAATTACATTCGAGAATTTAACACAATACTTTGTATACTACAGAAACATGCAATAAATAAATGTAAGTCATATAATATTCGATTTTACTTATACATAGGAAATATTCTATGGAATAAGTAAAATTTAAAGATAAAAATTGCAACGCCATGAAACTTTGCTTATCTGCCCCGTTTCTACGAATATGTCTGTACTATTGCGCTTTCTATCCAATCTCCGAGATTTAATACACTTCAATAAGTTTTTCGAATGCGATATCCTCGACATTATTTCTCAGCAAAATTTATTCGAAAACACTTCTTTCTATCGAAGCTCTGACAATAATGGCGTTTGGAGATCTGCCGGTTATCGCCGGAAACTAACTCTCGACATTCGAGAGCCAAACAATGTTCTATTCTCTTGGTATATGACATTCTGTGAAAGATTTTCTCCCATCAGAATGGACAGACGTGAAAGGAATAGAGAGCGTGGCTGCATAACTTAACTTTTTCCGAATTGAATTCAGATGTAATAAGCTCTCGGAAATATCCGCTTACGTGAATATTATACGTTCCTGAATTAGAACGAAGTTTGAGATGTTTTTATTTTTGCATGTTTCTGAAATATACAATGTATTGTGTTAAATTTCCAAATGAAACTTTTTATAGTTTACATTTAGGGATATGTTTGACGAAACACAGATTGTAAAAACATATAAGGGCATTGGAGATAAAAGTCAAAAGATATTGTTGTGATTGTGACTAAGGTTGTGAACAATAAAAGATATTATAACGCTATTTTTACGTGGACTGTAAATATTAAAAGACGTTGTTGTGATTGTGATGTAAATTTTAAATATCAAATGATGTTGTTACTGTAGTGGATCAGGTTGTATATATTAAAAGACATTGTTGTGATTATGACGTAACTTTAAATGTTAAAAATCATTGTTGTGTTGGTGAAGAAAATTTTAAATAATAAAATATCTTGGTGCTTCATGTTTTTAACATCAAATGACGATTTTGCGATTGTGATATACTTTGAAAACAACAAAACGCAATTGAATGATACATAGAATGTTAGCATCAAAAACGTTATTGCGAATGGGATATACTAATAATAAAATTTATGTAAACATTTCTCGTTTTCTTTCTGCACGCGGTTCACTGTACGGTTCTCATGAGAATGCATGATGGATTGTTATTTATATATATAATTTGTTTGTGGAAATAGTGGTTATCAATTAAATTGTTCATGCTCAATTTTGTACAACGAGATGTGATAATTTTTAAAATTATATACATTTTCATGAGAAAAGTTAGCATTTCTTTTTAAATCTATTCTCCACAAAATATTTCTTACATTATTTTACAAATATTTCAAAAACTTGTAATTTCCAAAAATATTCTTTTATAAATAATTTCTCATGAATGATTTTATTTAGAATAAGAATGATGTTGAAATCAATAAGCAAATGGTTTTTGACATTTGATGTTTATTTGCCTACATCGCAATAAATAAATGTAACTCATCTGAAGTTCAATTTTACTTATACATAAGAAATATTCTAAGGAATAAGTAAAACTTTAAGATAAAAATTGCAACGCCATGAAACTTTGGTTATCTGTATCGTTTCTACGAACACTTATATACTATTTCGCTTTCTATCCAATCTACGAGATTTAATACACTTCACTAAGTTTTTCGAAATGCAAAATCCTGGACTTTATTTCTCAGTAAAAGTTATTCGAAAACTCTCCTTTCTATCAAAGCTCTGAGAATAATGGCGTTTGGAGATCTGCCGATTATCACCGGAAACTAACTCTCGACATTCGAGAGCCAAACAATGTTCTATTCTCTACGTATATGACCTTCTGTGAGAGATTTTCTCCCAGCAGAATGGACAGACGTGAAAAAGGAATAGAGAGCGTGGCTGCATATTTTAACTCTTCCGAATTGAATTCAGATGTAATAAGCTCTCGGAAATATCCGCTTACGTGAATATTATATTTTTCTGAATTACAACATAGTTTAAGAAGTTTTTATTTTGCATGTTTCTGAAGTATACAAAGTATTGCTTTAAATTTCCGAATGTACTTTTTAATATTTCAATTACTTTTTTTTTTTCAATTTAGGAATATGTTTGACGAAACATAGATTGTAAAGAAGTGATATAAAGGCATTGGGCATAAAAATCAACAGATTTTGTTGTGATTGAGATTAAAGTTATGAACTTTAAAAGATATTATAAAGGCTATTTTTACGTGAACTATAAATATTAATAGACGTTGTTGTGATTGTAATGTAAATTTTACGTATCAAATGATGTTGTTATTATAATGGATCAGATTGCATATTAAAATAAATTGTTGTGATCGTGAAGTAAATTTTAAATATCAAAATATGTTGATGCTATTGTGATTCAGGTTGTAAACATCTAATGACGATTGTGATATACTTTGAAAACAACAAAACACAATTGAATGATACATAGAGTGTTTGCATGAAAAACGTTATTGCGATTGTGATATACTACAAATTAAATTTATTTAAACATCTCTCGTTTTCTTTCCGCACGAGGTCCGCTATATTGTTCTAGTGCGAATTCATGGTGGATCCTGTTTATTTAAACATTTCTCTTTTCTTTCCACGTGAGGTCCACTACATAGTTCTCTAATGAATGAGGAATTGTTACTTATATATATAATTTATTTGCCTAAATAAAATTTTAATAGTGGTTATCAATTAAATTGCTTATGCACAATTTTGTATAACTAGTTGTGTAAATTTTTAATGTTATAAATATTTTGATGAAAACGTTATCATTCCTTTAAATCTATTATCACACAAAATGTGTCTTAAATTATTTTACAAATATTTCAAAACCCGTAATTTGCAAAAATATTCTTTTATAAATAATTTAACATGAATGATTTTACTTAGAATAAGAATAATTTTGATAAATAAATGGTTTTTGACATTTGATGCTTATTTATCTTTATCCATCCCCATAAATAGCGCCACAAAATATTTCAATGCTTATAATCTTAGTCACAATTGCAACATTTTTTTTATTTTTATGACCAATCTTCTTATATCACATTTTTTTTTCACTTTACAACCTATGTTTTATCAAACAATTTCCTTTGAAATTTACATATTCCTAAATGTAAACTATAAAAAAGTACATTCGGGAATTTAACACAATACTTTGTATATTTCAGAAACATGGCAATAAATAAATGTAAGTCATATAATGTACGATTTTACTTATACATAAGAAATATTCTAAGGAATAAGTAAAACTTAAAGATAAAAATTGCAACGCCATGAAACTTTGGTTATATGCCACGTTACTACGAATACTTGTGTACTATTTCGCTTTCTATCCAATCTCCGAGATTTAATACACTTCACTAAGTTTTCGAAATGCGAAATCCTCGACTTTTATTTCCCAGCAAAAGTTATTCGAAAACTCTTCTTTCTATCGAAGATCTGAGAATAATGGCGTTTGGATCTGAGAATAATGGCGTTTCACCGGAAAATAAATCTCGACATTCGAGAGCCAAACAATGTTCTATTCTCTTCGTATATGACATTCTGAAAGTTTTCTCCCAGCAGAATGGACAGACGTGAAAGGAATAGAGAGCGTGGCTGCATATTTTGACTTTTCCGAATTGAATTCAGATGTAATAAGCTCTCGGTAATATTCGCTTACGTGAATATTATACTTTCCTAAATTAGAACATAGTTCAAGATGTTTTTATTTTGCATGTTTCTGATACAAACTATTATGTTAAATTTCTGAATGTACTATTTTATAGTTTACATTTAGGAATAAGGAAATTTCAAAGGGAAATATTTGATAAAACATATATTGTAAAGAGATGATAAAAAGCCATTGATTATCAAAATTCAAAAGACTTTTTGTTGTGATTGTGATTAATGTCGGGAACATTAAAAGAAATTGTAGCGTTATTTTTGCGTTGACTGTAAATATTAAATGACGGTGCTGTGATTGTGATGTAAATTTTGAATATCAAAAGATGTTGTTAATGTAGTGGATTAGGTTGTATATATTAGAAGAGTTGTGATTATGACGTAAATTTGTAATATTAAAAGACATTGTTGTGATTATGACGTAAATTTTAAATATTAAAATACATTGTGGTGATTGTGACGTAAATTTTAAATATTGAAAGACATTGTTGTGATTGTGAAATAAATTTTAAATATCAAAAGATGTTGAGGCTATTGTAATTCAGGTTGTAAACATCAAATGACGATTTTGCGATTGCGATATACTTTGAAAACAATAAAACGCAATTGTATGACTACAGAGAGTATTAGCATTGAAAACGTTATTCCGATTGTGATATACTAACAATAAAATTTATATAAACATTTCTAGATTTCTTTCCGCACACTGTCCGCTATAGTGTTGTTCTAGTGTCAATTCATAGTGGATACACTGTATTTAAACATTTATCTTGTCTTTCCAAGCGCGATCCACTACATAGTTCTCGAATGCATGATGGATTGTTACTTATATATACAATTTATTTACCTAAATAAAATTTTAAAACTGGCTATCAATTAAATTGCTCATGCAGAATTGTGTATAACTAGATGCGATAATTTTTAAATTTATATATATTTTCATAAAAACGTTAGCATTACTTTAAATCTATTCTCATACAAAATATGTCTTAAATTATTTTACAGATATTTCAAAAACCTGTAATTTGCAAAAATATTCTTTTATAAATAATTTCATATGAATGATTTTATTTGGAACAAGAATTATTTTGAAATCAAAAAGAAATGGTTTTTGACATTCGATGTTTATTTACTTTTATTGCAATAAATAAATGCAAGTCATCTAATATTCAATTTTACTTATATATAGGAAATATTCTAAGGAATAAGTAAAACGTTAAGATAAAAATTGCAACGCCATGAAACTTTGGTTATCTGTACCGTTTCTACGAATACTTGTTTACTATTTCGCTTTCTATCCAATCTCCAAGATTTAATCCAGTTCACTAAGTTTTTCGAATGCGATATCCACGACTTTATTTCTCAGCAAAAGTTATTCGAAAATTCCTTTCTATCGAAGCTCTGAGAATAATGGCGTCTGGAGATCTGCCGATTATCACCGGAAACTAACTCTCGACATTCGAGAGCCAAACAATGTTCTATTCTCTTCGTATATGACATTCTGTGAGAGATTTTCTCCCAGCAGAATGGACAGACGTGAAAGGAATGGAGAGCGTGGCTGCATATCTTGACTTTTCCGAATTGAATTCAGATGTAATAAGCTCTCGGAAATATCCGCTTACGTGAATATTATACGTTCCTGAATTAGAAAATAGTTTAAGTTGTTTTTATTTTGCATGTTTCTGAAATATACAAAGTATTGAATTAAATTCTCAAATGTATTTTTTTATAGTTTCAATTTTGGAATATGTAAACATCAAAGGAATATGTTTTATGAAAAACATATCGTAAATATCAAGGAAGACGTATTATTAAGGCATTGATCATAAAAATCAAAAGACTTTTTTGTGACTGTAACTAAGGTTGTGAACTTGAAAAGATTATGTGATGACTTTTACGCTGACTGTAAACAATAAAAGACGTTGATGTGATGCTGACGTAAATTTTAAATATAAGAGATGTTGTTGATGTCGTGGATCAGGATGTAAATGTTAAAAGATATTGTTGTGATTGTGAAGTAAATTTTAAATATTAAAAGATATTGTTGTGATTGTGACGTAAATTTTAAATATTAAAAGATATTGTTACTGATTGTGACGTAAATTTTAAATCTAAAAATATGTTGCAGCATTCAGGATTCGTTGCAAACATCAAATGACGATTTTGCGCTTGGTTAAAAAAACGTCATTAGGATTGTGATATAGTTTGAAAACAACAAACCACAATTGAATTATACATACTAGAGTGTTAGCATCAAAAATTTATTGTGATTGTGATATAGTTTGAAAACATCAAACTGCAATTGAATTATACATAGTGTTAGAATTAAAAAACTTTATTCGATAGTGATATAGTTTGAAAACATCAAAACACAATTGATTGATGCATAGAGTGTTACCATCAAACGACCATTCTGTGATTGTGACAAAGGTTGTAATCTTCAAATGATAGATCTTCGATTGTGAGGTATATTTTTTAACATATAAAGTGGAATTTCCGATTACATTAAAAGACTATTCTTTGATTGTCAAATAAGTCGATAATATTAAAAGAGAATTAATGATTATATTAAAATACGATTCTGCGATATTTACGTATGTACATCGGAAGTTATCTTTGCAATTGCAACACAGATTATAACGATCAAAAGGTGAGTTATTGTAGAAACATTAAAAAATATTGCGGTTGGGAGATAAGATGTAAATTTTTAATCAATTAAGACCTGAAGATTATCACCGGAAACTAACTTTCGAAATTTCGGGAGCCAAACAATGTTCTATTCTCTTCGTATATGACATTCTGTGAGAGATTTTCTCCCAGCAGAATGGACAGACGTGAAAGGAATAGAGAGCGTGGCTGCATATCTTGACTTTTCCGAATTGAATTTAGATGTAATAAGCTCTCGGAAATATCCACTTACATGTGAATACTATACTTTTCTGAATTAGGACATAGTTTAAGATGTTTTTATTTTGCATCTTTCTGAAGTATACAAAGTATCGTTTAAATTTCTTGAATGTGTATTTTTATAGTTTACATTTAGGAATACGAAAATTTCAAATTTTGGAAAAGGCATGATCGAAATATCAAGAAAGATGTGATATAAAGACATTGGTCATAAAAATAAAAGATATTCTGTTTGTGATAGGTTGAACAATAAAAGATATTATAACGCTATTTTTACGTGTACTGTAAATATTAAAATATATTGTTGTGATTATGATTTAAATTTTAAATATCAAATGATGTTGTTGCTGTCAGGGATCAGGTTATAAATTTTAAAAAACATTGTTGTGATTGTAATGTAAATTTTGATTTTTGTGATTGTAAAATACAATGTTCTATTATGACTTGTGAAGTAAAATTTAAATAAAAAGATGTTTATGCTATTGTGATTTAGGTTGCAAACGAAATGGCTATTTTACGATTGAATCAAAAAACGGCATTGCGATTGTGATATACTTTGAAACATCAAACGCTATTGGTTTATACGTAGATATTTGATCAAACAAACATTCTGCGATTGTGGTATAGTTGTAAGCATCAAATGATGAATCTGAATCGGCGAAACATTGTAATGAATTGGCGATTGTGATATTTTCAACAGAAAAAAAGACTATTTTCCGATTGCATCAAATTTTATTCTGTGAATTTGAAATAAATTGTAAATATTAAAAGGCAATTAAAGAATACATTAAAATACGATTCTGCAATTTTTACGTAAGAACATTGGACGTTATTGTTGCAATTGCAACATAGATTATCACCATCAAAAGATCATATTTCGACAGAAGCAAATATTGCAAAATATTGCGGTTGTGAGGTATATGTGAAATTTCAAAGTTCTTCATTTGAATGCAATTTTTTTTGAAGAGTGTTTTTCAATAGTAATCAATAATAGTTCTTCAATAGTTTACTGTAATTTAGATGGAAGTCCAAAGCTCCCAGTTCTTGTTTCATTTGTTAGGTATCAAAGTAAATGGACTATTTCCGCCCCCTTGTGTTCCACGTTAAAGAATTTACGACCTGCCAAATGATGGTTTGTTATTATGTCTTAAATGGGGAAGCGTCTATTTATTTAAAAAATCCCTAAACGAAGAGTAATTTTAATGAAGGTTGTAAAAATCAAGATACAATGTGGGACTTTAGGCTGTAAAAGTAAAAATACAATGCTTGATTACAAAAAAAATTTTCTTAACCCATGATGTGGAGAATAAACTTCTTTATTCGAAATTCCTGTGATTATTGTTGTAACATGCAACCTTTAAAGAATGTTATAAAAAACGACAAAGTTATAAAATTTTAATTAACTTTACGATTATTTCATTTCTTTTAGATGTATTTAAGATTAAAACATTTTGTGAATTAACTATTATTTTAATAGACTCATATTAATTAAGCACATTCTGTAATGTAATGAGCCAAACTTTTAAAAATAAGAAAATTCAGGCTAAATGTTTAAAGTTATTTGAATATCAGAGTTCAATGTTAATAAAGTTTTAAATAATTATATCACTATATTGTTTGAAGCTTCCATAATATTTATGATATAAAAAATTGACTTAAAAATGCAATGTGAATGTGAATGCAATATTTAGATAACTGAAGACATTCATAAGAGAAGCATTTAAAATTTTAAAAATTGATTGCTGGAAGATATTAAATTATTTTTGGCCATAATTAGGACCTTGCATAATTAACATTTGGGCAGACAATATTTTAATGCATTCTGATATCTTTGTAATTTCATAAAAGTATTTTTATTAATAATGAAGTTATTTAAATTTTAACGAAACTATGCTGGTAGATTTAAATGATAAGTGCATCTCTTTCATTTTTGGGGAAGAGGGGAGAACATATTGTAAATCGGTGGGCTTACGACGAACAGTCCACCGACAGAAGATACAGAGAGGTCTCTGAGGGTAACTGCGTGTCGTTTGAGAGAAAAAAGAGGAAGCCAGACGAGAGATTATATCCCCACAGGGGGTTCTCCCATCTGTGTCAATTTAAGGTGAATATGCACTTTATCTTCTGGCGTCCTGGGGATACATTATTTCTCCGATGCTACAAACTTGGGGTGCTTTAGGAAGACTCTTCATGGAAATGGTGATACGATGGGTACACTGTATCTCCCCTCCCCGAATTCTCCAAGGGGATGAACAAATCCACATCAATATTTTCCGGCTGGTCCCAAAAGTTGGGATTTTATTGGATTGATTTAGGGTCGCCTCTTCTTAATGTATTATGCACTCGTTTGTGAAGCACAGGTTTTCTTGGGCTGGACAGTGCTGATGGGAGACTTTTATATACATAATCACAATCGTTTATCCCAATTTGACTACATTATCCACATTAGTATTATATTACCACATTAGCACCACATTAGTATTAAATTATCACATTAGTATCCGCATTAGCATTACATTGCCACATTGTATCCGCATTAGCACCAGATTAGCACCACAGTAGTATTGAATTATCACATTAATATCCACATTAGTATTACATTACCACATTAGTATTCACATTAGCACCACATAGTATTACATTACCACATTAGTATCCACATTAGCACTACATTAGTATTACATTGCCACATTGTATCACCATTAGCAGCAGATTAGCACCACAGTAATATTGAATTATCCCATTAATATCCACGTTAGTATTACATTGCCACATTGTATCCGCATTAGCACCAGATTAGCACCACAGTAGTATTGAATTATCACATTAATTTCCACATTAGTATTACATTACCACATTAGTATTCACATTACCACTACATTAGTATTACATTACCACATTAGTATCCACATTAGCACCACATTAGTATTACATTGCCACATTGTATTACCATTAGCAGCAGATTAGCACCACAGTAGTATTGAATTATCCCATTAATATCCACATTAGTATTACATTGCCACATTGTATCCGCATTAGCACCAGATTAGTATAGTATTGAATTATCACATTAATATCCACATTAGTATTACATTACCACATTAGTATTCACATTACCACTACATTAGTATTACATTACCACATTAGTATCCACATTAGCACCACATTAGTATTACATTGCCACATTGTATCCGCATTAGCACCAGATTAGCACCACAGTAGTATTGAATTATCACATTAATATCCACATTAGTATTACATTACCACATTAGTATTCACATTAGCACCACATTAGTAGTATATTACCACCATTAGTATTACATTACCACCACATTAGTATTACATTACCACATTAGTATCCACATTAGCACCACATTAGTATTACATTGCCACATTGTATCCGCATTAGCACCAGATTAGTACCACAGTAGTATTGAATTATACATTAATAGCCCCATTAGTATTACATTACCACATTAGTATTCACATTAGCACCACATTAGTAGTACATTACCACCACATTAGTATACATTACCACATTAGTATCCACATTAGCACCACATTAGTATTACATTGCCACATTGTATCCCCATTAGCACCAGATTAGCACTATAGTATTGAAAATCATTAATATCACATTAGTATTACATTAAAACATTAGTAGCACATATTACATTGCCACATTGTATCCAGATTAGCACCACATTAGTATACAGATTACCACATTAGTATTACATTAAAACATTAGTAGCACATTAGTATTACATTAAAACATTAGTATACAGATTAGCACCACATTAGTATTACATTAAAACATTAGTAGCACATTAGTATTACATTAAAACATTAGTAGCACATTAGTATTACATTACCACATTAGTATACAGATTAGCACCACATTAGTATACAGATTAGTATTACATTAAAACATTAGTAGCACATTAGTATTACATTAAAACATTAGTAGCACATTAGTATTACATTACCACATTAGTATACAGATTAGCACCACATTAGTATACAGATTAGCACCACATTAGTATTACATTAAAACATTAGTATTACATTACCATATTAGTATCCACATAAAATCTCATGAAAGTAAAAGTGCCACACCCAAACTGATTTCTTACAGCTGGAATGGAAATCTAAACATGAGTTTTAGTTTGCCAGGTTTTAGGAAAGCTTCGACACTGGTGTCGAGACAAAGGATTTACCACTCTCCAGAAAGACGTCTACAGAATGAAAGGGAAAATAGAGGGACTTATGCTTTTGAATTCAAACTGCAAAGTCCAGGGAAAGACGAATGTTCTTAAATCTTTTCCAAGCTGAAAGCAGTAACTTCACTAAGATCATGAGCGGATTCGTTCCTCAGTCTTCCTGCATGGTAGCTACGCATTTAACATTAAGCCACAAGTCGGGCAAAAATGCTTTTAAAAATCAAAATAGAAAATCAATTGGATTGATTTAGCATCTCATCCTCTTAATGTGTAATGCAGTCTTTTGTGAAGCACAAGATTGGTTGGGATAGTTGGTGTTGCTGTGAGACATTTGTCCACGTTAGCACATGAAAGTTAAAGTGCCACATATCAACACCGATTTCTTACAGTTGGAATGGAAATCTAAACGCTTGAGGTTTAGTTTGTCAGGTTTTAGGTAAAGCTTTACCACTGCTGGTGTCGAGTCAAGTGATTGACCACTCTCCAGAAAGACGACTACAGGCTTGAACGAAATGGAAAATAGAGGGAATTACGAATGTTCTACCAAATGTTTTTAAATCTGGGCCAAGCTAAAGCTGTAATTGCGCTTATGCCACGGACGGATTAGTATTTCAATCTTCCTGCATGATAGCTACACTTGTTGTCATTAAGTCACAAATTTGGCAAAAAGTGATTTTAAAAATTACGAAGAAAACTGCTTCTAAATAGATTAACCATTTCATGCCTCTCACTGAATTAAATTTAACAAGAAGAGATTATTTATTTGAATTATATCCTGCAAAAAAATATGCCAAATCTATTAAAACATTTACCATGGATTTAAGGAAATTAGAGTAACTACTTCTCAAAAAAAATTCTTTCAGCATAAGGGAATGAAGATTAAAACTTTCGTTTAGCCTGAATTTTTTTTTTTTTAATCATGACCTAACAGTCTCCTTTTCCTTCTATCGATCCTGAACGAAGTATATAATTTAAGTTTCAAAATTAAATTTCGGAACTATCTTCTGTTCAAGCTCCTAATTTGCATTCGAGACGAGGAAATGAGATGCTGGAAGTTTTAGTTATAGCCGAATACATAGTAAAGTTAATCTCGTCATGGCTCAAGGCTTTGTTTTAGATTGCAGTTTAACTTTTAAATGTCATAAAAGGCTGTTAACGCTGATAATTTAAAGCGCTACTCTTTTTTATTTTCAGTGATGAAGCTTATTTATTCAGATACTGCTGTTGGAACTTTTATAATTCTTTTTTTTTTTTTTTTGCATCAAACCTTTAGTATCTTTTTATTAATAAATATGTGTATTTTAAAAAGAAAGATATTTCTCAAAAGACTTAGGGTATTCATGCAATACTAAATAATTTTACATGATTTATGTGGATAATTAATTCACATATAAATTGGCATATTTGTGGCAAATTTTTAAAGAATAAAATCAGTTTATTTTTATAAATTCTTTTCGATTACTTTTTATTATATATCTTTGTAATAAGGCTTTACAAAAAAGTTTACGTAACAAAATTTTAGATTATTGAGGTTGTTCACAAAAACATTTATTTACTTTGATTTTATAAATAAATATTTTTTTTTGCTGTAAAAATGTATTATCAACTAACGATAATAAACCTCAATTCAGTTATCGCCTCAACTTTTAAACTTTTTATTATAGGATGAATAATTAGAACCTTTTACAAGCAAATAAACATAATAAAAATTACCAATTTATGTACTCTAGAAATCAAACTTGTAAAATAAAAAGTACTTACTAAAATATATTTCATTCATGAAAATTTAATTTTTTTATTTCTAGCTTACTCTTAAATTTTACATAAAAATAATGCTAAAATTTATCGGAAATTTTCTTTTTAAATTCCGACAATCACTAACCTATTCCATTAAAATACATGTTTCAATGTATTATCATTTACCACTGTATTACAAAATTACCAATTTATGTACTGCAGAAATCAAACTTGTAAAATAAAAAGTACTTAACAAAAAAAAATTCATTCATGAAAATTTATTTTGAACATTTCTAGCTTACTTAAATGTTACACAAAAACATACTTAAATTAATCGGACGTTTTCTTTTTTTTTTAAATTCCAACAATCAACTAACCTTTTCCATTAAAATACATGTTTCAATGGCTTCAGTGCTTAAAACAGATGTCAGTGGGTACAGCTGAACTAATATGTTGTTCCCGCTTCTTCTAAAAGCAAAGTAATGTTATCCTTAGCATACAGAATCTCAAACCTCTCAGGACACGAAACGAAAGAAAAAAAAAGTGAGCGACTTTCTTTGGCCTCTACTGTTTCGCAGAATGACAGATGGCCCTGATTCAAAGCAAGACAAACAAGCAGAAATTTTCCTTGGCTAATGAACAATCATTCTTAGGACTCTGTTTTCCCCTGAAGACTTTTTCGAAATATGCGGGTAGTTGAAAAAAGAATACTACATGTAAGTTCCCCTTCTGGTTTATTCGGAAATACAGAATGATAAGTTAAATAATTATTAGAAACGAGAATCTGGCTTAGAATATGAAATAGCAAACCATGTTTATTTAATAAATTATGCTGTTTGGCTTACTAGAAACCAAAATAAAAATCGCAGAATGTGGAATATATTATTGAGTTTATATATATAAGAGCCTGTACTACCAAACTACCAAACACATATGAAGTTTTATAAATTGTAAACAATGAAACGATGTCTTAATATAAATTAAGTCCAATATAAAATATTCTTAAAAAGATCCAAAGTGAATATAAATATTAGATAAATTAACAAAATCTCCAATATATGTAAAAACAAAGTATAATGTAACTGAATTGCTAAATAAAAGCTTTATTATTCGATTACCGTTTGAAATGATGATTACCAATATGATATGATTACCATCTTAACTTATGATTACCATCTTAACTTATGATTACCGACTTAAATCAACTGATTACCATCTTAAAAATCATGATTACCAATATGATATGATTACCATCTTAAATGATGATTAACAATATGATATAATTACCATTTGAAAGGATGATTACCAATATGATATGATTACTATCTGAAAGGATGGCTACCAATATGATATGATTACCATTTGAAAGGATGATTACCAACATGATGATTACCATCTTAAATGGTGATTACCAATATGATATGATTACCATCTAAAATGATGATTATCAATATGATATGATTACCATCTGAAATGACGATTACCAATGTGATATGATTACATACAATGATGATTATGACCATGATATAAAAATGATGATTACTAGTATAATATGATGACTTAATGGTTCCATGAGAACACCGCGAAAATTGAACCATTAAAATCCATTTTAAATAAGAATCAGTTCCATATTTTAAAAATTTCGCGATGCATCAGGGGGCTCTATATATTCTCCCTATAAAATATTGTCCTGAAGACACAAAGGAAGTATAGATATCAGATCAATTACCAAAATCTTCAATATAAAAATAAAGTGCAATGCAACAAAACTGTCAACAAAATATTTTTGATATTATTACCAACGAAAATGATAACTAATATAGTACAATTACCAATCGGTTTCATGAAATTACCTCGCAGATTGAACCTTAAATTCATTTAATATTAGGATATGTTCCATATCTCCAAATATATATTTGACTCTAGTATAGAAAAATTTTTAATTATTGCCTGTTAATTAAAAAAAAAAAAATTAAATTGCCTTTAAAATTTTCTTAAATTAAAATTAATTTGGCTTAAAATTTTCTATTTTCTTACAGGGGAATTTAGATAGTATTAAAATTTTAAAATGAATACTTTTTACGAAAAAAAATATTTCATTTTTTTTTAATATTATAACTTTTCTTCTAAAAATTATTTGCCATGTCCTGTTAGATTTTGATTTATTTTCAGCAAATACCTCTCAGACATTGTTTATTGTAAAAAATTAAAAAAAGAATTATTTGTCTAGCCTTTCTTCCCAATAATCTTAGATGTATATCACTATGAATTACTTATCACTGGCTCATAAATACCTTAGCATGCTCAGGCATAACATTGTGTAGATATAATATATGACCGAGACTTATTTATATCCCATTCCTACCATCACATGCAATAAATGTATGCTAACCAACTTGTCAAAACATTGGCCATCATTTCCGCAGCTATATTGAAAATCAATGTCCAGGAGGAAGTAGTAAACAAGAAAGTCCACTCCAACCCGATCCACGTTTATAGTCGCATGTTACGGCCTGACTGCACAATCGCAAGTGAATACATAACCAAATAAAAAGTCCTTCCCAGTATCTTTTGCCGGAATTTATGTCTCAATAAACGTAAGTAAAGGTATAAATAAGATTTTATGAAAAAAGGATTCCAGTCTTTGCACGGTGAATATTGAAGAGTTAGGTACAAGGAATGTCAGAGATTTTCGGATAAGATGAAAACAAATAACGTAATAGTCTTTGAGAAAGAGGCTTGAGGTATTTTGAAGTATGGTAAAATTTTTGTTTTTATTTTAAATTTTGAATATATTGTGGAAGTAGTAGGCATTAATTTTTAAAAACGGATAAAAAATTGGGGGCATTGTATGAACTGCATCTGAAAAAACTTTTCAAAGGTTGTTAAAAGATCATGCGACGATTTTTATAAAATACAGCCTTTGATAAATATCATGTAAGATATCCTCCTTTGATTTATAACTTTATTTTCTTCAAATACTAACGAAAATTTTTATATCGGTTATGAGCTATAAGACTATGCAACATAAGAATAAAATTAAAAATAAGTAATAAAAAATAAAAAAAATTAATAAATTTATTAATGAAATTAATAATTAAATAAAATATATTTAATAAAATCGTTAATAAAATTGTTAATAAAATTAATAATGAAATAAAATTTCTATAATAAAACTGTTATTAGAATTAATAATTAAATAAAATAATTAAATTTATTTCAGAGAAATAAAATATATTTGGTTTGTTTCTAAAATTTTTTATGAACACCATACAATCATAAATGTTCGTATTTTCCAATACTCCTTATAAATGTTGTTGTTGACCTAATGCAGCTGAAAATACAGAGACGATCTTTATGCCATAAGCAAGCATCGCTGTTACTCATTTAGCACTACCCATCGGCCTAGTCTAGCTTTAAGATATGCTACGAAGCAAGAGTAACACTGCCCCCACAGCGCTCTACGTTCATATAAATCCGGGACCTATGGTTTAAAGTGGATTTCGAACCATTACAAACATCCATGGCACAGCCGGGACTCGAACCCGAAATCCTATGTTATCGAGCACCGTAGAGCTAGCCATTCGGCCATCAGGACCCCTTACATCTTATCAATGTATTTAAATTTTCGTCAATTCGTGCAAATATTTAATCGTTATTGTAGTTGAACAAAACATTGGAAATATCGGGCTGTTTAAATTGTAAATAAGCAGCTGACAATTAGATTCATCAAAAATCTGAAATTCGTAGAAGCAATATGTCGTTGATGGTCGAGAATTACAGTTAATTCGCCCATTAAAAACATTTTGATGATTTGTCATGTTTTTTGAAAAGACTGTATCTTAAAGAATCAGTAAAGAAAAACAATATTTCTGAATAAAATTCATAAGCCTATTTAAAATATTTTGTTAAGCCTAATATTTTGGAACCTGAATGATCGGGTGGCTAGCCCTCTGGCGGGTTCGAATCCCAGCGGTGCCATGGATGTGTTTGTAGGGTTCGGAATTCACTTTAAACCGTAGGTCCCGGTCTAACATGATCATAGAGCGTTGCGGAGGTATTGTTACTCCGCGTCCATAGCTTATCTTCAAGCTTCACTCACCTCCTGGGTAGAGCTAAGTGAGTAACGGCGTTGCCTTAAGGCATCAAAGACAAGTGTTTAAGTGTTTGCCAGCTGCATTAGAGCAAAAAAAAAAATTAATAAGCTGCACAAAATGATGTGTTACCATTACTACCATTAACGATAATAACTAATGTTATTTAGTTATTATCGTTAATGGTAGTTATTTTGAATGCGAGGCACTTTAAAGTTACGCCATTTGCTACTAGAATGACAGATGAGTAGCAGATTCACCACTACCTTATTGCATTCACATTTTGTAACAACACAATTTAATAAACCCCTTAGGGTATCTTTACGAATTTTTCTCCTGTACTGGGAAACCCAATATACTATGCATCAAACCATTGCCGTCCCAAAGGAGTTTTCTTTGTTGTTATTTTTAATATGCTAGGTACTTTGAAATTACGCCATTTGCTTTTAGAAAGTCAGATGAGTAGCAGATTCATCCGTGATGCATTATCGTGCATTCACATTTTGGAACAATAAATTTTAATAAACCCCTTAGGGTATCTTTTAGAAATTTTGCTCCTCTGCAGGGAAACCCAATGTACTTATGAACCAGGCTATTGCCGAACTAATGAGTTTTCATTTAATGTTTCCAATAAAATTTAAAATGCGTTATCTCTAATAAAGAAATAAAATTATACTTATCTGAGTCTTATTGCTTAAAATATCAATATCAGTGTAGTAAAATTTTAAAAAAAATGTTACTGTTATAAAATATATTTATTATAATAGATATTTTTTTTAAAATTGGGCATGGATCTTTTAAAAAATATTTGATGGAGAAAATTAACCGTTTAATTGTTATTTACTTTACTTCTATCAATGTTTTTAATTATTTTTTTTTTTTGTATTTTATACCACTCATTCCCTATTATACAAAAATAAAACTAAGCAATTTTTACTTTCTTATAAAAAAAATTTTAAAAATGAATCTTTACAAAAATATTGTTAAATTGGATATATTGGATTAAATTTTTTTCTTAAAATTAATTTTTAGATTATTTACAAACGACATTCAAAATTAAACTAATAAAATTATTAAATTAAAACATAAAATGCATAAAGACAGAAAACAAATAAAAAAAAAAAAAAGACAGAATTTTTAAATGAAATACTTAATGACCAAAGAATTGTTGATAAAAAAAGTAATCTTGTCATCAGAAATACAGAAGAGGTCAAAGAAAAAATGCAGAACAAGTCATTTAGCATACTTCTTTGCATTTAATATTTAAAATAATAAAATACTAATTTTTATCTGTTCTTCTATTTAAAATACCAAAATAGTAATTTTTTATCTATGGAAATCAATAAAGAAGGCAGAAAAAAAAAAAGAATAAAGACAGAAATTTTAAATGAAATACTTAATGATATTCATTGATACAAAAAGAGAAATGTCATCTGAAAAAGTCATCTTGTCGTCCAAAAAACAGAACAATCATCCAGCATACTTCCTTATATTTAATATTTAAAATATTGAAATACTAATTTTTAAATGGGATTCATTTCATTAATGTTATGCATAAATTGAACGAGCAATAAGTAAGAAATGCCTTTGATAAAAATAAAAAGATCGATTCTTTTATTCAAAAAAGAATTTTTAAGGAACCGTTTCCACAAACCATAGAGACATAAAAAAGAAAAAAATAATATGTATTACATTTCTTTTATTTATTTTTTCTTCTGCATAACAGACCAGCGTAAGCTGAATTCACTTTCTTTATGTTGCTTACAGCGCCGTCTATTAATACACTTTTGAACTCTTTTTGATGTCATACCGTTTCCCCTATCTTCAAATATCCTCAATTCAAAGTGGAGCTCATTTTGTGAAGTGGTTCTCTTTTTACATCATTTTGAAAATGGGAGTTCAATTATAATCCCTCTATACTTAATGACGAAAATATTTATTGAAACAAAAAAAAAAAGAAAATTTTTATCTGTCATCATGTCAAAAAAAAAAGAAAAAGTCAAAGAAATGCTTTTACTTCTTTATATTTAATATTTAAAATATTCAAATACTAATTTTTATCTGTGTTTCTTTCTTTTAATGTCAATAAATTGAAAGAGCAATAACTAAGAAATACCTTTGATAAAAATAAAACGATCGATTCTTTTATGCAAAAAATGGTTCTTTAAGAACCGTCTCCACAAACCATAAAGACATAAAAAGAAAGAAATATGCGTATTACATTTCTTTTTATTTATTTTTCTTCTGTATAACAGACCAGAGAAATGAAAACATGAACTTCTTTATAGATAAGAATCTTTGTCAAAAGTTGGGATATGCATCAACATATTTTACCGATTTATAAAACACAAAAGAAATGCATTTCGTAGAATAAAAACCATCGCCATACTTTTTTTTTTTTTTTTATGTTCAAGGAAATAAATTTATTTTTAGTACTTCTAGAATCGATAAACTTAACTTTTCCATTATTCTTACCAACAAAAATACTTATTTTTGGTTTTCGTAAGATGTATGTAATACATCGTTTCAGTCTATTGAGTTTAACTTCTTACGTTTCTGGACAAAAAATAAATGACTACTATCAGGTTTCTTTCTTTTTCGTTCTGTAATGTCACTGAAAATAAATTTTATTATTTAATTCAAAGTGATTTATATAAATAAGAAATTGTTTCTAAATTAAAATGTTCTTATAAATGAAGTGTGCAAAATCAGAAGATAGCTGACGACATTCAGACTTGTCTCAATATTTGTAAATTTAATTCGAAAAATTCCGCAACCATTAATTAAATTTATGTTCCTTGAAATTATGTTCTTTAAAAAAAATTAATGAACAGTTGTTTTTGTAAATGACTTTTTTGTTATACAATGCCATTGGACATAATTTTTATTCAATTCAAATAATTTCGTATAAATATGGAATTCTTTCGAAATGAAATGCTCTTACTAAATGAAATGAGCAAAAACAGCGGCCCGCGGACCACATTCAGGCTTCTCTCAAAATTTGTAAATGTAATGTGGAGAAATTCCGCAACACATAATTAAAAAATGTTATGTTAATTAAAAAGTAATTATTGAACAGTAGTTTTTTATAAGTATTTTTAAAATGCTACAAAAAAAAATTAACCATATTAATTAATATTTATTTTTATCTATTATAAATGTTTTAAGTATTTTTTTTTTTGTATTATATACCTCTCATCCCTGTTATACAAAAAATGAAATAAAAGCTATATTTAATTTCTTATATAAAAAATTCTACTAAAATGAATCTTACAAAAATATTATTAAATTGGATATATTGGTTTAAGTTTTGATTCGTGTGATTCATTTCTCAGATTATTTATGAACGTTCATTCAAAATTAAAGAAAAAAATAATAAATAAAGACAGAAAGAAAGTAACAAAGACAGAAAATTTAAATGAAATACTTAATGACAAAAATATTCAATTGATAAAAAGAGAAAAAAAAAAAATCTTGTTTTCAAAAAAAAGAAAAAGTAAAAGAAACACAAACAAGTCATCTAGCATACTTCTTTGCAATTAATATTTAAAATATTGAAAATTCTAATTTGTACCTGTATTTCTTTTCTTTAATGTTGTCAATAAATTGAACGAGCAATAAGTAAGAAATTCCTTTGATAAAAATAAAACGATCGATTCTTTTATGCAAAAAAAAAGGGTTTTTAAGAACCGTCTCCACAAACCATGAAGACATAAAAGGAAAGAAATATGTGTATTGCATTTCTTTTTTTTTTTATTTTTTCTTCTGCATAACAGACCAGCGAAATGAAAAACATGAACTCCTTTATAGATAAGAAATCTTTTTCAAAACTCGAGTTATGCATCAACATATTTTACCGATTTATAAAACACAAAAGAAATACATTCCGTAGCATAAAAACCATCGCCATACTTTTTTTTATGTTCAAGGAAACAAATTTATTTTTTAGTATTTCTACAATCGATAAATTTACGTTTTCGTAAGATGTTCGTAATGCATTTTCAGTCTATTAAGTTTAACTTCTTATCTTTCTGGACACATAATTAATGATTACTATTAAGTTTAATTCTTTTTGTTCTGTAATGTCATCGAAAATAAATTTTATTATTCAATTCAAAATACTTCCTATAAATAAGAAATTATTTCTAAATAAAATGCCCTTATTAAATGAAGAGAGAAAAGTTCAGTTGGCATCGAACCTATCGCCCGAAAGGACATACTGCGCAACTGGCGCTGAATGGAAATATCTCATGCCGAGAGCTAGAATTGGAATCTGTCCACTCATCTTTTAGTGTATATCGTTAAATATGCTACATGTGTGTTAAATAATGTTTATAGTTCATTGTGGTATTAAGGTCGTGCTTGTGTGCGTATAAAAAATTAATGTGTTATTGTACTTGGGAATCGTTTTGACCAAACCCAAACAACAAAATGACGACAGCTACTACAAAATTTGATCTGAAAATTTCCACAATACATAATTAAAAACTGTTATGTTCGTTGAAAAATAATTAATGAACAGTAATTTTGTAATAAATGATTTCTTTTTGTTAGGCAATGCCATTGAACATAATTTTTATTCAATTCAAATTATTTCGTATAAATATTGAATTCTTTCTTACTGAAATGATATTACTAAATAAAGTGTGCAAAAACAGCAGCCCGCGGGCCACATTCAGGCTTCTCTCAAAATTCGTAAATTTCATTTGGAAAAACTCCGCAACACATAATTAAAAAATGTTATTTTAATAGAAAAATAATTAAAGAACAGTAGTTTTTTATAAATATTTTTAAAATGATGAAAAAAATTAACCGTATTAATTAATATTTATTTTATCTACTATAAATATTTTAAGTATTTTTCTTTTTTGTATTATATACCACTCATCCCTGTTATCCAAAAAAATAAACCAATATTTAATTTCTTATGTAAAATTTCTACTAAAAATGAATCTTACAAAAATATTATTAAATTGGATATATTGTATTAAATTTTTATTCGTTAGAATACTCTTTCAGATTATTTAGGGACGTCATTGAAATTTTAACAAATAAAATTAATAAATGAAGATGGCTCTGTAAGCGACATAAAAAGAAAAAGTGAATTCAGCTTACAGTGATATTTTGAAACGCAATTACAATGTATTTAGCATGAGTTGCACATTAACCCAACCAGTGTTTAATGTTCTTGATTGTTTCGGCGTTTTGACGGAAAAAAGGAATTTAAGTCATTCAGCAGTTGTGGTATTGTTAGTGGAAAGCCCATCCACCACGGCAACGTCGTACCAAATTGGATGGATTGATTTAGAAATCAAACTGGAACGTTTACCCTTTCTTCAAATATCTTCAATTCAAAGTGGAGCTCATTTTGTGGAGTGGTTCTTTTTTATACAGCATTTTGAAAATGGGAGTTCAATTATAATCACTCTATACTTATTGACGAAAATATTTATTGAAACAAAAGAAAAAGAAAATTTTTATCTGAAAAAGTCATCTTGTCAAAAAAACAGAAAAAGTCAAAGAAATGCAGAACAAGTCATCTAGCATACTTCTTTATATTTAATATTTAAAATATTCAAATACTAATTTTTTTATCTGTGTTTCTTTCCTTTAATGTCTTCAATAAATTGAACGAGTAATAAGTAAGAAATACTTTTTGATAAAAATAAAAGATCGATTCTTTTATGCAAAAAAATGGTATTTTTAAAACTTCTCCACAAACCATTAAGACATAAAAAGAAAGAAATATGCGTATTACATATTTTTCTATTTATTTTTTTCTTCTGCATAACAGACCAGCGAAATGAAAACATGAACTTCTTTATAGATAAGAATCTTTTTCAAAAAGTTGGTATATGCATCAACATATTTTACCGATTTATAAAACGCAAAAGAAATACATTCCGTAGTATAAAAACCATCACCATATTTTTTTTTTTTTTATGTTCGAGGAAATAAATTTATTTTTAGTATTTCTAGAATCGATAAACTTAACTTTTCCATTATTCTTACTAACAAAAATACTTATTTTTTGGTTTCGTAAGATGTTTGTAATTCATTTTTTCTGTCTATTAAGTTAAACTTCTTATGTTTCTGGACACATAATTAATAACTACTATTCTAAGATACTTTTCTTTTTGTTTTGTAATGTCATTGAAAATAAATTTAATTATTTAATTCAAGGTGATTTATATAAATAAGAAATTGTTTCTAAATAAAATGCTCTTACTAAATGAAGTGTGCAAAAGCAGTAGCCCGCGAACTACATTCAGCCCACCTGCATGCACGAATTCTCCAATACTTCTACGAATGCATTTTAAAAAATTCGATCAAATATTTATTCGTTATTATTGTTGAACCCAAAGTTCAAAATGGAAAAAATTAGTCTGTTTAAATTGAAAAATAAGCAATTGATAATTAGATTCATCAAAAATTTTAATTTCTGCAGAAGCAGTGTGTTGTTGATGGTTAAAAACTACAATTAAGATCTTCAATTGAAAACATGTTGAAGCTTTTTCATATCTTTTTTTGTAGGAATGTGTCTTAGAAAATCAGTAAAGAAAGATGCTTCTTCTGAATAAAAAAAAAATATAATAAGCTTGGCAAAATGATAACCAGTGCCAGCAGCTGTTATTATTAAGATTATTATTTTTGAATACCACGCACTGGAAATTATGTCATTTGCTACTAGAACGACAGATGAGTAGCAAATTCGTCCAGGAGTCACACTTTTATTGCATTTACATTTGTAATGAAAAATTTTAATAAAACACCTAGGGTACCTTTTACGAATTCAGCTTCTGTACTGAGAAACCCAACATACACATAAGCACCAGGTCATTGCAATCCTAAAAAGTTTCATTAAAATTTTGACTGCGTTTATCTATAATAATATTACTCATTTTTATAGAAAAAAATTACTCATTATATAAAAAATAAAAATAGTACTTTATCAATACATTATTGCGTACAAAGCATCAATATCGGTGAAATAAAAATAAATAAAAATTTTATGTTGTAGTAATTTTATTAGAAATATTTTTTTTTTTTTTTAAAATCGGACTTGAATCTGTTAAAAAAAAATATTTTGATGAAAAAATTAACTGTCTTAATTAGTATTTACTTTATTAAATAACTTTTTCTTTTGTATTTTATACCTCTCTCATCCCTGTTATACAAAATAAAAGCAATTTTTCTTACTTATAAAAAATTTCTACCAAAATGAATCTTACAAAAATATTATTAAATTGGATATATTGGATTAAATTTTCATTCTTGAGATTCAGTTTTCAGATTATTTATGAACGTCATTCAAATTTAAAAACTAAATATAAAAAAGTCAGAAAAAAATAAAGGCAGAAAATTTAAATGAAATACAAGGTGATTATAATTAAAGACCCATTTTCAAAATGCTGCAAAAAAAAAAAAGAAACTCTAGTCACAATGAGTTCCAATGTGAACTGAAGATACTTGAAGAAAGAGGAAACGGTACGGCATTAAAACAGTTCCAAAGTGTATTAATAGATGCCGCTATAAGCGGCATAAAGAAGAAAGGAAATTCGGCTGCCAGTGATATTCTGAATCGAAATAACAACGTATTTAGCATGAGTTGTACATATTAAAACCAAATGTAGTGTTAAAATGTGCGTGATTGTTTCAATTTTATGACGGAAAATTGACTTTCAAATCATTCAACAGTTGTGACACTGATAGTGGAAGCCCATCCACCAAGATAAGGTCACACCAAATTGATGGGAAATATTGTGGAACTTTTCTTGAAACTTTTTTTGGATGTCTACCGCTTCCCCTTCTTCAAGTATCTTCGGTTGCATATTTGAACTCATTGTGAAAAGTTTTTTTACAGCATTTTGAAAGTGGTGCATTTAACAATCCTCTATATAATGACGAAAATATTTATTGAAACAAAAAAAAAGTCATCTTGAAAAGCCATCTTGTCAAAAAAGAGAAAAAGTCAATAAACACAGAACAAGTCATCTAGCATACTTTTTATATTTAATATTTAAAATATAGAAATACTAATTTTTTTATCTGTGTTTCTTTTCTTTAATGTCATCAATAAATTGAACGAGCAATAAGTAAGAAAATATCTTTGATGAAAATAAAAAATATCGATTCTTTTATGCAAAAAAATTTTTAAGAACCGTCTCCACAAACCATAAAGACATAAAAGAAAGAAATATGCGTATTACATTTCTTTTCGTTTTTATTTTTTATTCTGAATAACAGACCAGCGAAATGAAAACATGAACTCCTTATAGATAAGAATCTTTTTCAAAAGTTGGGAAATGCATCAACATATTTTACCGATTTATAAAACACAAAAGAAATACATTCCTTAGTATAAAACCATCGCCATATTTTTTTTTATGTACAAGTAAATAAATTTATTTTTAGTATTTCTAGAATCGATAAACTTAACTTTTCATTATTCTTACCAACAAAAATTCTTATTTTTGGATTTTCCGTAAGATGTTTGTAATGCATTTTTTCAGTCTATTAAGTTTAACTTCTGATGTTTCTGGACACATAATTACTGACTGCTATCAAGTTTCTTTCAGTTTTGTTCTGTAATGTCATTGAAAAGAAATAGTATTATTCAATTCAAAGTGTTTTATATAAATAAGAAATTGTTTCTAAATAAAATGCTCTTACTAATGGAGTGTGCCAAAAACGGGGGACTTAACTTATAGGCTTATACATTTGTAAATTTAATTGGAAGAATTTATCAAATTATAATTAAAAAACTGTCAAGAATTTATGTTTCAAGGAAAAATAGTGGCAGAACAGCAGTTTTATGATGTTGTTACGCTCTAATGCGGCTGCAATACAGAGACAGTTAATCTTTATGCCTTATAAGCGAAGGACTGTACAGCTGTTACTTATTTAGACTTGCCAGGAGGGCACGTGTAGATGAAAGATATGCTACGAGGCGTGATCAACACTGCTGCTCCCACAGCGCTCTACAGTGCATACAGATAGGGACTTGAGGTTCAAAGTGGTTTCCGAACCACTACAAATATCCATGGCACAGCTGGACTCGAATCCGAAACTATTAATTCTAATATACAATTAATTAGTCAAGTGAGGATACAAGCATTTTTTATTAATAGAAAAACTACCCTTATTTATAGATTATATACACATATCTTCACCTTTTACTTTCCATTCAAATCATCATAAGTAATAAAAAAAATTAAATAATTGAAAAATATGTACATAAATTATTAGAAAACAAAAACGTTTTCTTTTTTCTTTTCTAATGCAGCTGGCAGTACAGAGACAGTTATCTTTATGCCATAAGCAAGGGGTTGCACCGCTGTTA